>SZWC01005362.1:114841-156895 GCA_023375785.1 Penium margaritaceum | reverse complement strand
TCTTGTCTCTCCTAGTCTGATCCTTGCTGTTCTCGCACCCGCTTGCATGCTAGTGCGTTAAGCTGACTGGTCTGTGCCGCCACGTCAGCAGCAGCATTGCTAGGAAGCTGTGGTGAATCTTCTCACCAGCGTGCGCCGCATCCTGCCCAACCCCCCAAACCTACGACAAACGAGGGGGTTTGTCGTAGGTTTGGGGGGGTTTGCAGGGTCACACGTGCGCAACATCTCGCAAACCCCCCCCAATAACATACAAACCCCCTAGTAAAACTGGGGGGTTAGGGTTATGCTTTTTTACTTGCCCGGGCATCTGCAGGGCCCCGCCTTAGCGGGGCCCGGCAGATGCCCAGCGTGCGCCGCATCCTGCAAACCCCTCGAAACCTACGACAAACCCCCTAGTTTGTCGTAGGTTTGGGGGGTTGGGCAGGATGCGGCGCACGCTGGGCATCTGCCGGGCGCCGCTTCCGCAGGGCCCGGCAGATGCCCAGGCAAGTAAAATAATAAAACCCAAACCCCCTAGTGTAACTAGGGGGTTTGTCGTATATTTTGGGGGGGGGTTTTGCGAGTTGCGGCGCACCCTTTTGGAGTGCGCACCTCAAAATTCGCGACAGTCATTTTTCGCCCACTTCGCCCTCGAAGTCGGCGAAGTTCGACTTCGAGGGCGTGGGTAAAATTGTTATTTTTTTCGTTTTTCGCTCGCACGACGAAAAACATGGGCACCGCGTGCGGGTCGTTTTCGACTATGGGCACCGCGTGCGGGTCGAAATCGACTTTGGGCACCGCGTGCGGGTCAAAATCGACTATGGGCAGCGTGTCTAAATCGACCGAAACGTCGGGCAGCGGATTATTTATGCCCTTTTTTCTTCCAACAATAACAAGCCCTTTCATATGTTACAGCGAACGGAATTTAGATGGTACAAAGGTAGAATTTGCGAGGCAAAACACGATTTAGAATTTGGGAAACTTGAGAAACTTACAATTAGCGGTAAGTGTACTTTGATGACAAGTGTCGAAATGATGGAACATATACATACGAGTGTCGATTTACGTATGAAGCATAGTCAGGGTCGTTGGGTCGATTTTTGAGTGACGCCTATGGAGTCGCGTTGTGAGTGATCGGATTCAATAAGGTCCGCCAAGAAGTCGGTGGTCTTCGAGAATCGACAGTGAAGACGAGTGATGCATCGTTATAAATCCACATTCGTTGAGATGCGTCAAGAAGTCGACCGAAAGGTCGTGACACTTCTGTTCCTAGTTTACGAGAGTGGTCGAAGCTGTCAGAAGGTTCGAGGATATCCACCGAGGGTGGGATAGTTGGCCAGTTTGCGCTTGGCCGTCGGAGTAAATATCGCGGTTCTCGTGACGTGATGGGTTGTTTGTAGACTAACGAAAATGCTCACTCGGAAAGATTAGGGACTCGTGTACGTCAAGTATGGAACACTTTCCCCTCTTTTGGCCGCGACGTCCCGGCGCGTACAAATGTGGCCCGGAGACGACGGTAGTAGCCGTCAATGAGATGATCGACGTCTCGGAGATTATCGTAGGGTTACCGGCAGTTATACGCGACGTCGTAGCCGTGCCACGAGACGAGATATTCTTTCATCTTGCATCATCGTCGATGGCCGAGGATGTCCTCCATGATGTACTCCGTGTCTTCGTCCACTTGAACAGGAGGCGGATGAGGGACATCTCTGCCGGGGAAGTTCTCTCCGAGGTCTCGGTAGTACTTGAGTCTGCTGCCATGGAACACTGGATGAACTTGCATAGTGTCAGGGAGTTTGAGTCGTGCAACCACAGGGGTTTGCATGCGCTCGATCTCAAATGGTCCCAACCATCAGGGTCTGAGCTTTGAACAGTCCGATCCGCGGAGCTTGATGTTCGCCGAGCTGAGGAGGACTTTGTCGCCAGCGGCGATGATGTTGTCGCTGCGATGTCAGTCAGCCGCTCGCTTCATTGCTGCTTGTGTCTTCGCGAGGGTTTGCCGTGTTTCCTCCCAGACAGTGGTGAAGTCTCCGCGTTGAACGTCGATCACGGGAATGTTGCCGCAGCTTTGTAGTCCAGCTAGTGTGGCAGGAATTTTGCCGTACACCACTTCAGATGGAGTTTGTCCTGTTGCAGTGGAAACTGCCGAAAATGCGATTTCGGCGGTCGGGAGTTTTCGTGCCCAATCCGTCCCGTGAGATTTTCATAATGTCCGGAGAAGTTGTTCGAGCATCTGATTTGTCCGCTCGGTTTGACCGTCGTTTTGAGGATGAAACGTCGTTGGAAGTTGAATTCTGCTGCAGTAGCAAGTCATCAGTTCGCGCCAAAAACAGCTCGTGATTCGACCATCTATGTCGCTTGTGATGGTTCTTGGTATGCCGTGTAGCCGTACAATGTTGTTTAGAAACAGCCATGTTGTTCCCTCGGCGGTGACGGTGGTCGTTGTCGGGATGAAGTGGGACATTTTAGAAAACATGTTGACGACCACGAGGATGGCGTCATATCCCTCGGGCGGGACTAGTAATCCGGTGACGAAGTCCATGGAGATGTATGCCCATGGTTCCGTCGGAATAGGGAGCAGCTGCAGAAGTCCGGGTGGCCTCGTGCGACGAGGTTTATGTTGCTGACATGTGTCGCAGATTTTGCAGAAGTTGGCCACGTCGGATTGCATCTTGTCCCACCAATAGTTTTTTGCCAACTTCTTCAACGTCTTGTCCTCTCTGAAGTGTCCACCTGGACCGGTGTCGTGGCATTCTTTCAGCACCATATAGCACATTTCGTCTTTCAGGGGGACGACCACCTGGCGAATGAAGAGTCGTCACCAATAGGGTGCGTCGAACCAGAGTTTGGTTTCATCATATCCGCCGTGTTGGTCGTAGCATCGTGCGAACAATCGCTCAAGGTACGTGTCTCGTTGTAGTTGTAGAATTGCCTCGTCGGCCGTTGATTCTAGTCGACGGCTGAGCACGTCCGCCGGATTGGCTTTGTTTGGCCTGTACTAGATTTCGTAGTCGAACCCGGATTCAAGGAACTCCATCCATCGGGTTTGACGTTGGCTGAGATTCGGCTGGGTCCTCAAATATTTTAGTGCGTGGTGGTCGGTGCGCACGATGCATAGGCGACAATCCAGGTAGCATCGCCACGTCTTGAACGCGTGCACGACCGCCGGTATCTCCTTTTCGTGGAACATGTAGTTGAGTTCTGGTCCTCGTAGTTTTTGAGACATGTAGGTGACCGGTTGTTCGCCGTTGTCGTGATCTTGCAAAAGAATCGCGCCAATGGCTCGATCTCATACATCCGTAGCCATGACGTAGTCGACCGTCGGATCGGCTAATCGTAGGGCTGGCGTCGAGGTCTGAGCTTTCTGCAAAGCGGTGAATGCTTCTTGTTCGCTGTCACCCCAACACCACTCGTTTTCTTTTCGAGTGATGTCGGAAAGAGGCGCTGACACTCGGGCGTAGTCCCGTACGAACCGCCGGTAGTAATTGTAGAATCCGAGAAAAACCTGTATTTCTCAAACGTTTGGCAATGTCAGCCAATACGCGACTGTTGCCAATTTTTTTTATCCATGGTGATCTGTTTTCTACAGATGACGTGACCCAAAAACTCGATCGAATGACGACCAAAGACGCATTTTGAGAGTTTTCCAAAAAATTTCTCTTTTCGTAAAACTTTTTGGAAATGTCCATCATGCTCCTCCGGGGTGTGGCTGTACACTAGGATATCGTCGAGGTGTACCACGACAAAATGGTCAAAAAATGTTGTTCATTGCCGTCATGAACGTTGCTAGGGCATGTGTGAGTCCGAATGGCATAACCGTGAACTCGAAATGCCCGTAGCGGGTTCGGAACGCTGTCTTCTTGATGTCGGTGGCTGCCACGCGTATCTAGTAATATCCGCTACATAAGTCGATTTTGCTGAAAATTCGGGCTCCTCGGAGTTGTTCGACAAGTTCATCAGCTTGGGGGAGAGGGTAGAGGTTCTTGGTGGTGGCGTCATTCAACGCCCGATAATCTATGCACATCCACATCTTGCCACTTTTCCTTTTTACAAATAGTACTGGTGTGGCGTATGGTGACGTAGATGGGGAGATGAACCCCTGACCGAGCATCTCGTCGAGGTACTTTTTGAGCTCGGTTAGCTCGTGATCGCTCATCAGATAGGCCCCTCCAGCGGTAGGTCTGCTTTCTGGCTTGAGTTCAATGCAATGGACAATGTTTTGTTGAGAGAGTAAAGTCTTTGGGAGTTCGTCAGGGAAGAAGTTCGTAAACTCCTCGATAAATGGTGAGAACTCTTCGGGTACCATCGCGAACTTCGTTGAGGCCAATGAGGCTGATGTGGCTGATGATGAGTTAGATGCTACCACTTCGACTTCTCCCATTGGCTTGAGATGCATGAGCCACGCGTGAGCTCCTCCTCATAGACAGTGCCTGGCCACATTGAGCGATATCGGTTACACCGATCATCGTCTTTTGGTTTCCGCGACTTCTGTTGCTGCTTCAACCTCTGCTGCTTCCGCTGTCAGCTTCCGTCCCGCACGCAAAAGTTGTCGTTTGGCGCCGTCGATCTCCACATAGACAACGCCGCTGCTCCAATCGACTTGCGCATTGTGCCACTACAAGAAATCTCGTCCGAGGATGATTTTGTGATCACTCATTGGACAAGACCTTTAGATCGTTGTATCCCAAAGATCTCCCATTTTTAGTTGTAGTGGTTCTCGTAGTCTCCGTATCTGTAGTCTTCCATTGATGGTTTTCCCTTCAAACACCCCTGGTTCGGTTTGCAAACCTAGCTTTCAAACCATGTCATTGCTTACGAAGTTGTGTGAAGCTCCTCCATAAAATAGTGTCAGTACCATTCTGCGACTTCTACATCCTCAAGGTTGAACTTTTAGCACTATCGCCGGTTGGTCGTCCTCGTAACCATCGTCAAATTTTGTGATCTCAGAAACCCTCTCTGTCCAAATTTTTTACAGTTGCAGCAGGTTCGCGTATCTCTCAGGTCGACGGCGTCCACTTCCATCGGAGTCAAGGAGTCCGCCGACTGGTTTTTTCCATTTCCACGATAACTGTGGTTGGGAGGTCGCGAGCCATAGGATACGTGGATCCGAGCGTTATGGTCAGCGCTGTCGATCCTTTCTGCTGCTACGATCATCCGCGACAAGTCGTTCTGAATGCCAAAAATACCAATTACTCAACGGATATCTTGCTTGAGGCCGTAGTTGTGGTGGAAACAGAGTTCGTTGGGGCGATGTCTGCTCCGATGATAATCTCGTGGAATCTCCACGTGTACTCCACCACGCTAGACTGTTGACGTAGACACTGGAGCTTGTACCGTGTGTCAAACTTCTCGTTCATTTGTCCAAAGTGAGTGAGCGCCGCGGGCGAAAATTCATTCCAGTCGGTTGGTGGCGTCAGTGCGTCTTGCCACTGTGGGTTGATCTACTCCAAGGGTAGAACTTTTGTGGTTGGCGATGTGAGACGGGTACCGTGAACCGTTGATGATGCTTTGCCTGTCTCCTACGGCCGTTGGATGGTCTTTAGTTCGGACCACCAACTTAACACCATGCCACGCAAAAGCATGGCCGCGAGATCAATTTTCTTTCGATCGTCGTTGATCGTAGGAACGGTGAACTACACCTCCAAACTGGTCATCCACATCCAAACTGTCGGTCCTTTTGAGTTTGCAGGAACAAACGGTCCTTGTGGAGCCGGAATTTTTTTTGATTCGCTCAAGAGATGGGAATTCCTCTCAACTAGTACAGCTTCATGCGTGTTTGCATCGCGAAGAGCCTCCATCGCGATGTTGAGTTGTTGGGGCAGATGGTTATTGATTCCCTCGACTGCAAACATCTGGTTTGCCAGTTCCTCATTGATCCGCACTTGTCGTCCAGTGCCACCTGTCGTCCCTGTTGTCATTGTCTAGGCTGTCGGTTGGGACGGCTGGTTCATCACCGTGTGGTCTGTGACTGCCGGATTGGTCACCGAGGCCGTAGGGGTAGTCCCAGCTGCCGCAAAGCCTGCCATGCCAGCATTCGCTGACGTTTCGGGGTTCGCGTGCATTGGCATGTTCTGCTACTCCGCCGCTGAAGTCGTTGCCGAAGACCCGATGCTGGTCATCGGTTGAGCTCGCTCACTTCACGCCGTAGTTGCGAGGTCTGCAAAGTCTTCATGTGCGAGATGCACTGAAGACTTGTGCGACGTAGTCCTCCAAATGAGTAAATTAGTCAGATGCCTCTCCAGCACCAATGCGCTCTGATACCGAATGTTATGCCAAACGGAACGTAGATGGTGCACAGGTAGAATTTGTGAGCCAAAAAAATGATTTAAAACTTGGGACACTGGAGCAATTTATAAATAGAGGTAAGTGAACTTCGATGACCAGTATCGAAATGATCAATATATATATACATACAAGTTTTGAGTTACGCATGAAGCATAGTCGGGGTCATTGGGTCGATTGTCGAGCAATACGTGCAGAGTCGCGTCTTGAGTGGTCGGATTCGAGAAGGTCCACCGAGAAGTCGGGGATCTTTGAGAATTGACGGTGAAGATGTGCGGTGCATCTTTATAAACCCAGATTTGTCAAGATGCGTTAAGAATTTGACTGAAAGGTCGTGAAACTTCTGTTCCTAGGTTCGCGAGAGTGGTCGAAGCTGTCAGAAGGTTCAAGAATATCAAATGAGGGCGGGGCAGTTGGCCAGTTTGTCCTCGGCCGTCGAAGTGAATATCGCGGTTCTTGCAACATGATGGGCAGATTGTGTAATAACAAAAATGCCCACTCAGAAAGATTAGGGACTTGTGTATGTCTGGTACGTAACATCATAGAGGAGTTTGTGATTATTCCTGGGTGGTTCCCGAGGATTTTGCATTGGTATTCCGAGACTCCCATGCCTTGAAATGGAACGTGCAGGATGCCAAACGGAGCATATATGATGAACACGTATGAATTGTGAGGCAGAACACGGTTTGAGAATTTGGCACACTTGAGCAATTTGTAATAAGCGGTAAGTGTACTTTGATGACAAGTGTCATAATGACCGAACACATACATACAAGGGTTGAGTTACAAATCAGACGTAGTTGGAGTCATTGGGCTGATCGTCAAGCGACGCATGTGGAATCGTGTCTTGAGTGGTCGGATCAAGAATCTGCGCTGAGGAATCGGGGGATTTTGAAGATCAAAGGCAAAGATACGAGATGCATCCTCATAAATATTGATGAGTATTGATTCGTCGAGAACCTCGATGACGTACTTGGTGTCCTTGTCCACTTGTGCAGGAGGAGGGGGAGGTACATCCCTACCGGGGAAGTTCTCGCCGGGGTCCCGGTAGTGCTTGAATTTGCTGATGTGGAACACCAGATGAACGTGCATAGTGTCCGAGATTTTGAGTTGCGTAACCACGGGAGTTTGCATGCGCTTGAACTCAAATGGTCCCAACCACCGGGGTTTGAGTTTCAAACAGTCAGTTCCACGGAGTTTGATGTTTGCCGGATTGACGAGAACTTTGTCGCCGATGGCGAACAGGTTGTTGCGACAAGCGGTCGGCTGTTTTTTTCATTACCGCTTGTGTCCTTGCGACTGTCTGCCGTATTTTGTCCGAGATGGTGGATAAGTCACGACATTGGATGTTGACCATGGGAATGTTGCTCTGGCTATAAAGTCCGGTTGGTGTGGCAGGAAGATTGCCATCCACCACTTCAAACGGAATATAAACCGTTGCGGTGGACGTCACCGAGTTATACGCGAGTTCAACAGTGGGTAGTTTGGCTACCCAATCCATCCCGTGTGGTAGCAGATTTGACGAAATCCTTGGCCGACTAGGCCAAGACCGTGGTGCTTGAGGGTCTCTGACCATCAAGCCATCCCATCTCACCGCCCACAGTCCCAGGTGACCCCGCTCGAGCCACGTGGCTCCTTCGACCAGTCGGCGTGGCACTACCACGTTACACTCCCTCCCGCTAGGAGTGAGAGCCGCCTCGGCATCTCCGGTAATCTCAACGTGGGATTCGAGCCATGGAGCTCTTATACCAATGTAGCGGACTCGACAGATTCCTTGGCCAACTAGGCCAAAACCGCGGTGCTTGAGGGTCTCCGACCCTCAAGCCATTTTGTCTCACCACCCACAGTCCCAGATGACCCCGCTCGAGCCACGTGGCTCCTTTGACCGGTCGGCGTGGCACTGCCACGCTACACGTTCGCATAAAGTTAGGTGAAGTTCTTCTAGTGTCTGATTGGTCCGCTCGGTTTGGCTGTCGGTTTGAGGGTGGAATACCGTGGAAAGTTGGATCCGACTGCCGTAACAAGTCATCCGTTTGCGCCAGAAATGGCTGGTGAATCGACCATCTCTGTCACTTGTGATGGTTCTCAGCACGTCGTGTAGCAGTACAATGTTATTTAGAAACAACCGTTCTGTGCCTTCAGCGGTGACGGTGGTCGTCGTCGGGATAAATTGGGACATTTTGGAAAACCTGTCGACAACCATGAGGATTGCGTCATATCCCTCGGGTATGACTGGTAGTCCAGTGATGAAGTCCATGGAGGTGTCATTCCATGCTTTCATCGGAATGGGGAGCCGCTGTAGAAGTCTGGGTGGTCGCATGCGACGAGATTTTTGTTGTTGACCCGTGTCACAAGATTTGCAAAAGTTGGTCACTTCGTATGCATCTTGTCCCACCAGTAGTGCTTTGCTAGCTTCTTCAACGTCTTGTCCTCTCCGAAATGTTTTCCTAGACCGGTATTGTGGCACTCTTCAAGCAGCATGCGACAAAGTTCGTCGTTTGGAGGTACGACCACCTGGCGACTGAATCGTCGTCGCCAATAGGGTGCGTAGTGCCAGAACTTGGACTTGTCGTATCCGCCATGCTAGTCGTAGCCATGTGTGGATAACTTTCAGACATATGGATTTCCCTGGAGTTGAATGGTTGTCGCCTCAGCCCTTAAGTCTGGTTGGTAGCTGAGTGCATTTGCTAGGTTGGTTTTACCCGGCCGATACTCAATGTCGTAGTCAAATACGGATTCGAGAAACTCCATCCATCGGGTTTGATGTCGACTGAGGTTCCGCTACGTCTTCAAATATTTCAGTGCATCATGGTTGGTGCGTATGACACATCGGCAACATTCATGATAGTATTGCCATGTCTTCAATGCATGTACGACCACCATCATCTCCTCGTGTATGGCCTAGTTGAGATCTGTTCTGCGCAATATTCGCAACATGTATGAGACCGGTTGATAAGGCCAATGAGGTTGATGAGGCCAATGAGTCAGCTACTGCCACTTCCGCTTCCTCAGTTGGCTCAAAATGTACGAGCCACATACGAGCCCCTTGTCCTATATAGTACTTGGTCACGTTGAGCAGTATCAGCTACACAGATTATCGCTTCTCGGTCGCTATGGTATCCTTTGCTCCTTCCGTTGGCATCTTCCACCCCACACATGGAAGCTGTCGCTTGGCGCCGTTCATTTCCATGTAGACATCGCCACTGTTCCAATCAATCTCGGAATTGTGCCGGTATAGGAAATGACATCCGAGAATTATTTTTTTATCACTCATTAGACATGACTTCAAAACGCCCTGCAAGTCTCCCACTTGTAGTCGTAGTGGTTTTCAGAGTCTCCGTATTTACAATCTTCCGTCAATGGTTTTTCCTTCAAAAATTCTTGGTTCAGTCTGAAAACCTAGCTTTTGAACTATGTCGTTGCCTACAAAACTGTGGGAGGCCCCTCTATCCAATAGTGTTGATCCCATTTGACGACTCTTGTAACCTTGAGATTGTACCTTTAGCAGTATCCCCGGTTGTTCTTCCTTGTACCCCTTGTTAAACTTTGTAATCACATAAATCCTCTAAAATGTCCTAAGCCATTTAGATGGGTAATCATTTGGTGCAAATCGCTTCTCTTAAACAAGAGGTGTGCCTTTCACTCCTGCCCTTTGCCGTTTTCCGACTCTTTTTTCTTCTACTTCCCCCCCCTTTTTGGCCTACTGCTTGCATCGACACTTCCAAGCGATAGATCTGAATTTTCTCTACTAATAGCACATACGCGTGTCTTTTTAGTCAATGGTGTCCACTTCCATCGGCGTCAAGACGTCCCCCAACTTGATTTTTCTATTCCCATGATAATTGTGGTTGGAAGGTCGCCAGCCGTAGGATTATTTGACGCGAGCATTGTAGTCGACGCTGTCCATCCTTTCTACCACTGAGATCATCCATGGTAAGTCATTTGGATGCCGAAGATGGCGATCGCTTGCCAAATGTCTCGTTTGAGACCATTGTTGTAGTGAAAACAGAGTTTGTCTGGGTGATGTCTGCACTATCGATGATCTCCGGGAATCTCCGCCTATACTCTGCCACGGTGGACTGCTAATAGGGGCGCTGGGGTCTATACTGAGCATCAGAATTTTTTGTTCAGTCGTCCAAAGCGTGCAAGCATCGGGCACGAGAATTCGCTCCAGTCGGTTGGTGGTGTCAGTGCGTCTTGCCATTGTGGGTTGATCTGCTCCAAGGGTTGAACGCTGGTGGTTGACCATGCAATACGAGTGTTGTTGGCTGTCCATGAGACCTCTCTGGTCTCCTACTTTTGTTGGATGACCTTTTGGTAGGACCACCACCTAAAGGTTTTTCCACGCAGAACCGCGGCCGCGAGGTCAATCTTCTTCCAATTGACGTTGATACCAGCAGCGGTGAATTACACCTCCAAGCTCGTCAGCCACATCCGAACAGTTGGTCCTTTGGAATTTAAAAGATCAAACAGTTTAGGAGGAGCCGGCTGAATCTCTGGTCTGTTTGAGAGTTTGGTGTTTCTCTCGACGAGCACCGCCTTTCATACATATGCACTCCAAAGAGCCTCCATCGTGACGTTCAGTTGTTGGAGCAGATGGTTTTTGATTCCCTCAAGCACGAAGATCCGGTTTTCTAGTTCCTCATTGATCCGCACATGTCGTCCAGTGCCACCTGTCGTTCTTGCTATAGACGTTGAAGCTATCGGTAGGGACGGCTGGTTTACCACTGTCGGATCCATTGCCAAATTGGCTGTTGGATCCATCAGGACTTACCCAGCTGCCGCATAGCCTGTCACGCCAGAATTTACCGCCATTTCAGTATGTGCGTGCATAGTCATGTTCTGCTCCTCCATCGCCGAAGTCGTCGCAGAAGACCCGCTGTTGATCATCGGGTGCGCTTGCTTGCTTCCCGTTGTAGTCACGAATGCTGCAAAATCATGACGTGCAAGATGTGTTGTCGACTTGTGCGAGATAGTCCTTTGAGTGAGTAAAGTAGTCACATGCCTCTCCATCACTGATGCGCTCTGATACCAAGTGTTAAATGGAACGGAGTGTAGATGGTGAACAGGTATGGGTTGAACTAAAACCCTGGGTGTAATTTGGAGGTGGATTTTTCCATAGTTTGCATCTTAAATGGTGGCATAAAGTTGGAAAAAATATAAAAGAAACAGATGGAGATTTTCCAACTCCCTACTACTAGAGCGGGAATTCTGTCCAACGTGCGTCCAGCCGGTGAAGTCCCTCTCCCTCCCCCCCCCTCCCCCCTCCCTCCCGTGTGCGCCTCCCAGCAGCTTACCGGCCATCTGTTCCATCGCGGCCCTCAATCACGAGGGCCTCAATTGGCAGGCGAGTGAATGTGTCGGTGGGCTGTGAAAGGCGAGGGGAGGTGGCGCTGGTTGATGAAGTGCCAACCGACGGACGTCAGCCGACAATCCTCTCACCTGGTGGTGTATCAATCACCATGACCTTTGCACTTGTCGCCATGGCTCGCTAGTATGCTAGGACACTCAAGGGGTGCATTGACAGCATCAGCACCAGCTGGCACACCCTCACGTTGTTTCCAGAGTTTTCTCGGTGACCACCTCCCGGGTCCATTTTCTGAATTCCACTATCCTTGTTCGTTCATGATACAGATGTGTAGAGTTTCGTTTCTACATTTGATGCTTCTTTCGGCTTGTCGTTCGCACAACTGAGGAGCCCATACTGCTGTCAGGTTCTCCTTTACTATTATTTTGGAGATTGTACCCGTGATAGTCTATTTTCAATCCGGTTGGTTGGACTTGTGCGCTTAGTCGTGCGCACGTGGATGAGACTACATGTAGGAACTTTCTTGTTCATTCTATCTCAGTTCTCGTATTCTTTGAAGCATGTACTTGCTATCCCTTGTCCAAATCCAGCATCGTCTGTCATGTTCTCTTCCTCACAATGTGCTCCCTTCCGTCAGAAGTTGCTAAGAGGGTGATCGCATGCCCTCACGGTATCAATTCTTTCAAGAGATTACACTCGTCGTGCTCCACCATATAGCACACAGTAGTTGCAACAGATTCATCTGAGCTCGGCTGGGTTGGGCTGGCTGGGGCATACAGGTTCTGGCAACGTGGAGGTCCTGAGCTGAGGGCTCACGTCACGCAGTCCTCTGGCAGAGCTGGAAGCAAAATACTCCCAAAATCTTTTGGCAGCTTCCCTTTTCACAGAGGCCATCTTACAGGTGACTTTTGGTGGTGATGGAGTTTCAGGCCACCACAACTAGAGCAGTGTCGGACTGTTACTGTAGTAGCTGCAGCTGCACTCTACCCTTGCAGCTGCGGCAGCAAAAACTGACGTAGCAACCACTGTGTTATAGCAACAACAACAACAACAACAGGCGCATGCATCATTACACAGTATCAGCTTTAGCAGCAGCAATAGCGGCGGTAGCTGAAGTCGTAATACGTGGCAGTAGCCACAAGTAATAGCTGTTGCAGTTGCCATTGTGCAAGATAGCTGGGTGTGCGGCCACTGCATTGCTTGCTGCCACCAACTGCACCAGTAGCAGAAGCTGAAGCTAAGCAGCAGAAACAGTAGCTTCAGTAGAAGTGGAGCTGTTGCAGGAGGAGTCGTGGCCGTAGCAGCAGCAGCAGTAGCAGTAGGCACATCAACGACTTCTGATGCAGCAAGTAGCCACAGGTGCATCAGCTAATAATCCACGCAACCAGCAGCAGTAGCAGCAGGAGGCTACATGCAGCAGCCTGTAGCCTACGTTGGTCGGCGAGCTTGTTGATCGACGAGCTCGCCCGAGCAAATTCGTGCTCGGTCGCTTACAATAAAAGAGAAAATCCAGTTGGCCAAACTCTCCTTGGCACACCAACACCCACTCTGGTTGCCTGATCGCGCTCTCCCGCAGCCACGTTTCCCTTTCTTCTTCCAGTCCATTTAATTTTATTTCTTTTTGTTTCATTTTTACTTTCAATTGTCCTTTTTTCTTTTTGCTCCCTGGTCAAGACCCGAACATCTGGGGCTTGTCCCGGTGCCACAAGGAGACCAATCCTAGGAGATTGCTTTTAGGCCTTGTCATTTATCCTCTTTCAATCCCTTTCTTACAGTCGAGACCCTTACGCGTGGGATTCTGACCCCGTGCAGTGGGAGTCCACTGTCGTCATGACGTCGGTTGTTCCGCAGCCCATGCCGACGTCCTCAGCAGTGACGATGCCCCACAAGGCGTACTACCCTACCCATTCTAGGCTGCCTTCTCCATTCTATATCCATCCATTGTGGATCCAACCAGCAGCTCCATCTTCCTCTCCTCGACCGACTTGATCAGCTCACGAGTTACAGCATGGTCCGGTTGCTTCAGCCTCCGCATTCCGTTCCTGTTCTCGGCATGCGGATGTTCCCTCCAGTGTGAATTTGGTTGTCGAGTCCGGTTTTCACTCGTGCTTGTCAGATGGAGCTCTGTGAGGCGCATCAAGTAGTGGGGCTGGGTTGCTTGTGGAGTGGATTGAGCATTGGCAGTCGTTCGCCAAGGGCGTCTTCATGTTGTGACTTCACGTCATGTGGAGTAGTCTCTTGTACTTTTTTGCAGTTTCGTGCACTGTCATGTGTTCACTCCGTCTCGTGTGTCAAGTGGCTTCTAGGTCATTGATTTTGGAGATACTCATCACATGACGTCGTCTTATGCTGCATTTGTCGTGTTTGGGCCTGTCGGTGACGTAAGCTTTGTCCACACTGGCTCTGGTCATATATTGTCTGTTTAGGGCATTGGTGTTGTACGTTTTGTTGGTCCGTCAAGTGATGTCTTCTTGCCTGATGTCCTATTTGTTCCAGTGCTTGCGGTACTTTTTTTCACTGCCGTGGATGATTAGGTCATGGATTTCATTTCATCTCGTGGCGTCGGTACTGTGTCGTTGCAGTCATCTGGTCATCCTGTTGTTTGTGGTCTGTGTTACGACAAGTTGTATCGCGTGCCTTTGTTTGCACCGTCTTCTGCCATCACTTCCATAGCTCATGTGCATGTTTCTCCCTTGCTTTCCCCTGTGCACACACATTTGCTTCATCGGCACCTGTGTCATGTGTATACGGACGCTATCCACAGCCTCTTGCATCACCAGCCTGTTGGTGGTCTTAACCCTGGTACATTCTCTGCGCCCTACACTGTTGACTGCCTTGATTGCGTACAAGGCAAGCTGCATCATCCGTCCTTTCCTTTGTCTTACTCCCGCACATTGCATCCCCTTGCCCTTGTCCATGATTTCTCTCGCTTTCGATGGATCTTTGCCCTTTTCCAGAAAAGCAATGTTGGGTCCATGATCGAGTCTTGGCTTGTCTAGGCTGAGCATGCTTGCCAGCATAAACTGATAACAATCTACTCCAATTGCGTTGGAGAGTTCATGGGTGCCACGGCCCGCTTCCTCCAGTCTTAAGGATTGCATCTGGAGATCTCTGCTCCACCATAAAAAATTGGAGTTTCGGAACGTTGGAACTGCAAGCTTGCTGATGGTATTTGCACCCTCCTTGTTGAGTCTGGCCTCCCTCCGTTGTTTGCCTTTGAGGCCATGTCCTACATGACATGGGTTTGTAACTGTATTCTCCACAGTCCGCAGCCTCGTCATGTCATGCCCTTCGAGCGGCGGTATGGCCGTCGTGCTGACCTTTGCCTTGCTTGTGTTTGGGACAGCATCGCTAGTGTTTGGCTCCAACATGATGGTCGACGTTGCCTCTGCACTTTCCGTGGTGTTTCCTCTCAATCCTAAGCCTAGCACTTTTGGGACCCCAAACATGGTCAAGTGGTCAAGTCTCGTGATGCACTCTTCTTTGACAGCACATTGTCTTGGAATATCTCTCGTTCCATCTCGTCGCTTGCACCCTTCTTACATCCATGGTGAGGTGGTGTCTTTGGCTGTGCTCTGTCTCCTACATTCGTGCATCACCTGCATCATCTCCTGTTGCACCTACATTGTCGCCCGTATCCTCTCCTGTCACTTCATTGTCGTCGCTTACGTTCTCTCCTTTTCTGTCTGCATTGTTAGTTGTGTCCTCTCCAGCCGCATTTATATCATCACTTGCGTCTTCTCCGGTCGCGTCTACATCATTGTCCTCGTCTTCTCCTATCACATTTGTGTCGTCACCTACGTCCTCTCCCGTCGCGCCTGCATCGTTGCCTGTGTCCTCTCCTATCACACATGTGTAGACGCGTGCTTCACCTCCTATCGCATCTACGTGATCTCTTGTTGCATCATTTCCAACATCGTTGGTTGTGATTCCATCCAAAGCGGACCCCGTTGTATCCTCACAACCTCCCACCTTGTCGATGTTTGTTTGTGTGCGAGGCGGTTGCCAGAGATCATTAAAGTTTGCACCTCAGTATGCCCCGCATGCAAGTTTTATGGTCTCAACTAGCCACTCTGGACCCAAGCAGTCAGTCCATCCAGTTTGCGGTGATGTTGTTGACCCCAAACAGCCAACTCCTGTCTCTCCTCTTGATGCTCTTGGCTTGGCGGAGTCTGTGGTATAGCCTAACTCTGCGCTCGGATATTCTCTCATCTTTGATGAGTTCCACCGAGCCATTTCGGCAGTTGGGTCTACTCGGCCTCTATCGCATCCCTCTGTCACCACCGCACTCGTTGTGAGTGGCACCATGGCATGTGTGCCTGAACCAAACATAGTGCAACAAGCACGCTTTGCTGTAGATGCAACCCTCTGAAAGCAAGCTATGCATGAGGAACTTGATGCGATTGAGGAACATGGAGTTAATGAGAAGGTGAAGCTCCTGCCTGTTTGTAAGGCCATATCAGCATGTTGGGTGTTCCAAGGGAAAGAAAGGCCAAATGGGTGAGTGGAATCGTACAAGGCCTGTCTTATGGCCAAGGGATTCACCCAAGTGCCTGGTGTGGACTTTGATGCCAGCTTTTACCCTGTTGGCAAGTACACCATGGCAAAAGCCTTGCTGAGTCAGGTGGCATAGCATGACTGGGAGCTTCACCAGGTGAAGGTGAACAATACCTTCTTGCAAGGTAATATCGAGGAAGAAATCTATCTTGTCCAGCCTCTAGGGTTTGAGGACGACACAGACAGGGTCTGGCGCCTCGGAAGGGCCTTGTATGGTCTTAAGCAATCTCGACATTGTTGGAACCTCGAGATCTCCGCTACCGTGGAGCGGGATGGATATCACCATAGCATAGTGGACCCAGCTCTGGTCGTGAGTGCCTCCTCTACACGTTTTGCCGCTCTCGTGGTTTATGTGCACGACCATTTGATTACGTTTCTCGACTTGTAGGCTATCAAGGCTGTGAAGGATCTCCTCCAGTTTTTGTACAGAATGAAGGATTTTGGTCCAGCTCGTGTCTTCTTGAGAATGGAGATTGAGTGTGATCGTCAGCATCGCACACTACCAATGCATCAGGGTGGTTACGTCAGGATGCTAGGGGAACGCTTTACTGACCTTTTGGCCACAGTCCCCTCTACATCCATGCCTATGGCGCCCGCTGGGTACATGCTCTTCACGTCAGCAAACCCAGATCGTTTGGGGGAGCCTATTGATGCCACGACGTACCTCCAAGTCATTGGCTTTGTGATGTTCCTCGGGATCACGATGTGTGCAGATCTTGCCTTTGTTGTGAAATTCTTGTCGTCGTTCTCATAGCATCCACATCAGCTCCATCTAGAAGTTACTCTACGCGTGGAGCAGTATGTCATGTATACTCCACACTTGGACTTGTCCTTTTGTGCACAGCCGTCTGTTGTTGTTGACACATGTACTGTCAGCGATAAGGTCCATGATCATGATGCACACAGCCGGTCCGACTACATCTTCTTGTCGGAGGTACAGCTGTCTCATGGAAGAGTAGTAAGCAGGATTGTAGAGCGCGAAGCTTGACTAAGGCTAAGCATATCGTAATGAGGACTAGGGTATGTGAAAGCATCTAATTGTGTCGTCTCATGCAGTAGTTGTACCAGCCCATCCATTGTATCACCATCCGCTGTGACAATGAGAGCAAATGATGCATAGCAGAGCATGATGGCATGTGTCACACACGCACCAAGCACATCAAAATTGAGCATGACTTTGTACATGAGCATATTTCACGTGGCAAGGTCTCTGTTGTTGGTGTCAACATGCGGCAACAGCATGCAGGGTTCCTAAAAAAAGTGTTGTACAATGGCAAGTTCAAGTTTGATGTGCGTAATATTAGACTTCTTGTGCTTGCTCCTTCTCCTATGTGATTCATATCCCACTCTTGTTGCTTTCTCTCTTTGTTCACAGTTGTTGTGTGGCTCTATCTCATGCCCCTTGTTATGTGCCATCGTTGCCATTGTTCTGTAACCGTTGCTTGCTCATGGTGACTAGCATCTGTGGGTCATGAGGGAGTGTTGTTGTGTTAGTCATGGTGATCTTTGGAGTTATCGCCATGGCTTGCTGGTATGCCGAGACACTCGATGGCTGCATTGACAGCATCAGCACCAACCGGCACACCCTCGTGTTCTCTCCAGAGTTTTTGCAGTGACCACCTCCTGGGGTCCATTTTCTCAATGGCACTATTCTTGCTCATTCATGATATAGTTACATAGAGTTTTTTGTTTCAGCACTTGACGCTTCTTTCGGTTTGTCATTCGGACAACCAAGGAGCCCGTACGGCTGTCGAGTTCTCCTTTGCTATTCTTTTAGAGCTTGTAGCTAGGATAGTCTATTTTCTAGCCGGTTGGTTGGACTTGTGTGCTTCGTTGCACGCACGTGGATGAGTCTACATGTATGCACTTGCTTGTTTATTCTATATGACTTCTCACATTATTTCAAGAATATCTTTGTTATCACTTGTCCAAATCCAACACCGTCTGTCACATTTTCTTTCACACAACGTGCACCCTCCCATCAGATGTTGCTAAGAGGGTTATAGCATTCCCTCACCCCTCCATCTCTCAATGCTAACGTGGCCCTTCATCGCAACAGCCACAATAGATGGCCTCATTCTAGCATCGCATGCCCAATTTTGCCATGCTTATGTAGCGACATGCGTCGCTGTTCAGCATGGTGAAAACCGGGGGCGGATTAGGCTTAATGTTGCCAGGACAGGGGCGGAAGGGGCTTATTTTTCTCATTCAGGGACGAATGGGACTTACTATTCTGCGGTAGGGACAAATGGGGCTTGTTGTTCCAAGCTTGGGGTATATGAGGGTCGTGCATCACAAAACAAGTGATAATTGGCATTTTCACCATTTTTTTTGAGGACGTAACAGCTAATACATCCGTGTAAGCATAAACAAAGAGTTGATATATCCACGAGTTGAATCTTAAAGAAGCTGTACCGAGAAAGTTAAAAACAACAACTCCATATACATTTCGATTGCCATGCCCGATCAAGGACGTAAGTCGCCAATCAAGTGAAGTGAGGAGTGTGATGTGTCATCCTCGTCGTTGCAAGAATCACGATTGAGCGATAAGCCTTCTCTTTTTTGGACTCGCAAACCTCCATTCATGGATTTAGGATTTTCTTAGTTTACGCAAGCCGAGCCCGCACAAACATAAAACATAACAATTCAAACCCTATATGTGTGAATGGGGTTTTGTGAGTCCAAAATAGAAAGAAAACGGGTAATTGCTTGATTGCGATAAAAGGAAATGTAGTTTTCAAATATGTTTTTCGTAGAAGAAAACCCATTTTGATGTATGCAGACCACTTTCTAATCCTACCCTAACTTTCACTTGGGGTTTTAGGGTAGTATTTTTGCATGGACTCCTACTAGACCCAACAGTAGCAAGACTCAGCGGGTTCCCTTTCAACTCATGGGGTGTTTTGGACTCCCCGTTCAAACCTTTTGCAAATCATTTTTGGAAATTCGCAAACTCCTCTATAGAGATGTTTTTCTATTTTTCTTCAATGTTTGTCGACATCAGCATCTTGACGCTGGATGCCATGGGGCGTCGACATAGCATGTGGTTTGGATACAACGTGTTTTTTGTGTGCCTGTTGGATATGGCGTTCTTACTGTGTGAAAAAGGCTACAAATTTGGATATGGCATCATTAATGTGTGAAACATGGATGTCTCGTCTTTCTCAAGAATTTTACGGATGTATGGTCACTCCCCCGGTTTTCCGACGTTGAATAGTCCTAGGACATTGCTTTGGGCTCCCGATAGTGAGTTCCAGTTGCGGGAGGGGGTTGAGGGGGGAGATTCTCCATAATTGAATCATGCTAGAGGTTTGGACCCAGCCCCTATGTAATGTGATTGTTGAGAGGGAAAGATTGAAGATGTTTCTGGTAACGGTCAACATCCTATGAAATCCTTGATTTACATCAAGGTCCACAGATCACAAAGTTCCACCGTCCAACAAGATGGATGTAGCGGAGGGCTAGTCCAGCCCTCCATCCTCACAAATGCGAGGGGTAGTTGAATACCATTCCTTGCCACGGCAAGGGCTGGCTGGCGGCCAGCCCTTTGCTGGGCACCAGCTAGCTGGCTGCAGGTCAACTGGACAGCCGACGGTTGGTCAGGTGACTGGCCGGCCATCTACAGCCCGCTGATTGAGCTGGTCGCTTCATCAGTGGCTAGAGGGCCGATGCCTGTGGACTTGAGTCCTCTTCCTTGTCTCTCCTCCTCCCCTCAGTTGATGACCGAGACGGCAGGAGAGAGTGAGCGAGAGTGCATAGAGAAAAACAATTGTCGACCCGAAATCGTAGATATTGTCTCATACACGTAGATTTTTTGTGGAAGCATAAAAAACAAAACTTGAGTTTGTTTAGAAATAACTTTTGTTTTCTAAACTGGAAAAATCATACCCACATACGAGTTCAGGATAATACCCTCCTCGTTTGGGACCCAAAACAAGGGGCGAGGTAAAAATAGAATTGGGCCAAGACATCAATGGAATCTGCAGCACACGATGTATTGATTATGCTTATAATGAGGCAACTACATAAGAAGCATACAAAACTAACAATCACAAAGTCTACAGAGTGTTCATACAAGAGCTCAATGATGACACCGTTGCAGATGGAGCAACTGATGTCATCTATGAGAAATTATCTAGGACCCTGTCTTCCAAAGAGAGACTTCAGCGGACACTTTGACTTCCGTGACAGACCACGAGCTCCAAGGATGTAAGCAGGAATTCTTCGCATGTCATGTCATAGGTTTTGGATGCTTCAGTCATCAATAATTTCATTGGATCTTCTGTGACACGTTGTAATGACAGTGTCTCCAGCTCCTGCACGGAAGTTGTGATCAGTGCTCACAAAATGGCATCCACAGCTTGCTAGAGGGACCTTTCCCTCCGCGTCACGGTTCCAACCCGTGTTGGAAGACTCAAACAGTTTGAGTCTCCGGAAGCCTATTTCTGTTCTTACCCCATCTCCTTGTCCAGGGTCCCAAATTTGGGAGATATTGTTCCAAACTCGTGAGTTCACACAATTTTCCTAATCTAGAAACTCAATTTTTACACTACACAAACTTCAGTTTCATTTTTTATGTGTTGGAACAAAATCGTCGAATGCAAGCCATAATCAGTGATTTTGCGTTGGCCAAAAACATTTCTGTCGTGCACTCTCTTGCTTGCTCTGTCCCCTCATCTTGCTCGTCTGATGAGGCCAGTAGGAGAGGGTGAGGAAAAGGGCTTGAGATCACATGCCTCGGCCATTGAGACCTCGCAGCCTCCTGGCCGTCAATCCAGCGACCAGCTCGATCAGTGGCAAGCAGGTGGCCTACCGATGGCTGGCCGGTCACCTTGCCGACCGTCGCGCCGGCTTCGTGCCAGCTGGCCGGCGGCCAATAAAGGACTGGCCACCGGCCAGTCCTTGCCATGGCAAGCGATGGTGTTCAACCACCACTTACTTCCGCAAGGAAGAAGGGCCAAACCGGTTGTCCCGCTACATTCTTCCCCAGTTATTATGAACCTTCCTGGCTCATGAAAAACAAGTAGAATTTCTAGATAGTGAGTTGTCAACATTAGCATGACATAGCATGCATAGCATATCTTCCATATCTTGTCACTCAGCACTGCTAGCAGCGTTCTCCCTGTAGGCTAGAGTGCCTCCATGACAATTATGTTTGGCGTCCCCAACATCCTATAGTTGCTGTCCATGAATGCCACCATGTGGGGATGTTCTTCACTCTTTCCGTGTTCTTGTGGTACCTTCCACCACGCATCAAAATGTGTGAGCTATGATGTTGCTCTAGTATTTGTTGACCACCCCAGTGGATTCAGAACAGATTCATGCTCCAATGAGTTATGTTGAGTTCTAAAACTGACCCAATGAACGAGGTTTTTTCTACCAACCTACGACCAGAGTGTACACTCTTGGTTCTGTAGTAGGCAAAGAACCGTACATCGGCTGTCGACAGGGATGACAGCTAGTGTTGGCTGAATAGTTCCTTCTTGCGTGCATGGAAACTCTGGGTGACTTGAAAAATATCATGCACCTTCATACTCGATCGAAGGAGTAAGTGGTGTACTACTAGCATGATGCGTGCAACGATGGAAAACGACCTAATCCACTTTGGTAGAAGTTGTTGTGCCCATGGCGAATTCAACCAAAGGTTCTAAGAGCTAAGAAACACCTTGTCACTAATGTCAAAAGAGACCTCATCGTGATTTTTTTGGCAAATGCCTTTTATCGTTGCCGAGCAGCTTGAAAGTGACTAATCATCTCCTGTGACAAGGATTCCATACACAAAGAAAAGGCTTGAGAAGAAGGAACGTATCCTTCGGTAATCCCACTCCTCACAAAGGAAGAGGGTACCACATGATGCCAACCATTGTTCAACCCAAACAATGTGAACAATGTGGACTTATTCACGGCATTATTCGTCGTAAACTCTTTCAAAGCAAGGAATTTATCCCAATAATTTATGATGGATCCATGTACATGCAAAGCTCCTGCTCAAGAGTGAAATTCATATGTTCTGTTTGTCCATTGGGTTAAGGGTAAAATACCGTCCGCATTTGAGACTCGCTACCAAAGTACGTAAAAATATTCTGCCACAACTTACTAGCAAGTTATCTATCTCCATTGGACACAATGTGCAACGACAAGCCGTCGTACTTAAAGACACCCTCAAAGAAGATAGTTGATGTCTCCTCTGTGTTTATGTTAGTGGTTTTAGGAATGAATATGTTATCTTTATAAGAATATCCATAACTATTATTACTCCATCGTGGCCATGGTCTGTGTCTAGAAGACCAGTAATAGATTATGGACTGAGTCACTATCATAGAGTCCCTAAGATAGGATGATGTTGGAGGAGTCCACCAGGCCTTTTCTTACTAGCCTTGATCCAGAGACATGGGTCGCATGTCATGCAATAGTTGTGGACATGGAAACTCCATCCTGACCACCAATAGTGCTCTAAGAGTGCTTGTCCCATCTTTCGAGGTCCCGCGTGACCTGCCATTGGAGAGTCGTATAATTAAGAGATAATCTTCATCCAAATGTATCCCATGTCTAGCAGAACGACTTGTTCTCTGTGCCAGTAAATTCCCGCAATCTTCACCAATCTGTGCTTGTCCATGAAATTCTTGACATCAAACATCTACATAGTATTCCATCCAATTCATGTTGATAAGTTTGTTGTAGTGGATAATCTCTCAAGGTGGTTGCTATAGATGTGCCACATAACTTGGATTCTACACCATAGCTGTTGTAATGGCCATGAGACAACCACCAGCCTTGGTGGTTGCTCTAATTTTCACAGGCCGTCGGCTTAGAGGATCGCCCACGTTGATACGTCCTGGCCGATATTCTCATGTGAACTAGAATTTGCTTAGGTATTTACTCTAACGCGTCCATCGTCTTGTCAGATTTGGTTACTTTTGGCACGGTCCTGGCCGTCACACCCCCCTCTGTATCTTTCAGGTAACAACGAGACGTCTTGAATGTGTGTACCAGAGCAAGGAGCTCCTAATCACAAATCATGTACACCGTCTCCACCGGGATGAGCTTCCTGATCTCATACACAAGTGGATGACAATTCTAGCACGAGGACTGCTCGAGCCCTACTATTGACGTATCACAACACACCTTCCATGCTTGTGATGGATTTGGATGGGCCAAGACAGATAGTTTTGATAGATGGTTTTTTACTTTGAGAGAAGCATTATCGTATTCAGGTGTCCATACCCAATGCATGTATTCATACATGAGCTTTGTTAGCAGAGCTACCAAGGTGGAATATCCTTGTGTGAACCGTCTAAAACAGTTTACAAGGCCAAAGAAAGGCCCAATCTTCCTAATAATTTCTAGGTATGACCAATCCACCATGGCTTGGACCCTTCATGGGGCGACACGGATAGTCCCTGCCGACTCGATGTCCAGATCCAATGTATTCGAGGTCATCCTGTGCAATTTTTTCTTGATTATTTTCGCATAGAAATTTTGTTCCTAAATGATCACAAAAACTTAACGCAGATGTCCTTTGTGCTCTTCTATTGATTTGGAAGAAATGAGGATGTTGTCAAGGTAAACCAAGATTAACTACCGGAGTTTCTTGATGAATTTTTTATTTTTTTTCTTTGGAAGGTTGCCGAGGTATTTTTTACCCAAAACACAAAACCAAAAACTGATAATGTCACATGTGTGTCCAAAGTATTATTTGCGGTACACCACATTTTGAGATGCAAATTTGATGGTACCCTTGAAGTAAATATAAGGACAAAAAGACATTTCAACCTTTGATTTGGTCAAAAAGGTGCTGAATCCGTGGTAATGGAAATAGAATTTTCAACGTTAGCCCGTTCATCGTCCATTAGTCCAAGCACATGGGCAAAATCTCCTCTTTTTGTTCAGAAAATGGATCAACATATCGTAAGAAAAGCTACTTGACCCAATCCATCCAGTTGCATTATAATCTTCAATTTGAAATTTGTCTCATCATCTTTTTGTCATAATAAGATAATACATGAGTCTAAATGGAGAGTTAACTCTGATTGTAGCAACATTGTGTGGCCAATGTGTCCTTCTGGTGGAAGCTCAGCCTCTGTGTGTGTGTGTGTGTGTGTGTGTGTGTGTGTGTGTGTGTGTTTGTGTGTATGTGTTTATGTGTGTTGGAATACATCCAATGCCTCCGTTATGATTTTATCTCTTATGGCATGTCTTCCTTCACTGTTTCCTCCAATTCTTATAACTCAGCCAAGAATTATTGACAACCCTACCAATAATGTTTCTTGGCATGCATGGCACTCAAGCTGGCATGGACTTTATATTCATTTGATAAAAACCCCATAGTAAAATTGAACGTAAAGAAATGTTATCTCTTTCAAAGGATGAATCATTTTTATTCAAATCACACAATAACATTATTCGTGTGGATCGAGGGATCACCTAAAACCATGTCAAATAGGTCACAAACATTGAATACCTTCAACATGATGCTCTCTCTATATACCCTTGAATGTAAATTTTTGCTTTGATGGTACCAATCACGTATACCGTACGGTTGTTATTCACCCACGCCATTGATGGCTCGTACTTTAGGCATACCTCTCAGGTGAAGCCAAGGGATGCGGAGCATCCCAGAACGTCCACGCATGGACAAAAAAATCAAATGACGTCCACATGCGAAATGCAGTAGTTCATATTTCACCAAACGATAGGTTTGCGACGAAAACGTGAGTGCAATACGGATGACCTCGCATGAATTCACGGATATTGCAACCTCTCACGTGACACGTCGTCTTCACGTCTAGGTTGGTTGGTACATCGGGGTGGGGCATGCGGTGGTCCTCTATCGTCGTCCCATGGACGATGGGATCGGACAACAAGCCCAGCACGAATGATTCAATCAAGGATTCACGTAACGAAGGGTTTGCAAGGAAAGCGCGAGTGCAAGACAGCTAAACGCACATTTCGGATATCGCATCCTCTCACGTGACACGTCTTAACGTCTATCTTGGCACATCGCGGTAGGACGTGGTGTGGTCCTCTAACGTCCTAGAATATGCGTCGCTTTCATCCCAGAACGTCCATGCATGGACGCAAAAACCCACCGACATCCACATGCAAAATGGCGCAGTTCATATGTCACCAAACGATGGGTTTGCGACGAAAACGCGAGTGCAATACGGATGAACTTTTATGAATTCACGGATATTGCAACCTCTCACGCGACATGTCGTCTTCACGTTTAGGTTGGTTGGGTACATCGAGGTGGGGCGTGCGGTGATCCTCTAACGTCCTATAAGATGTGTCGCCTTCATCCCAGAATGTCTTCCCATGGACGACAGAATCGGACAAGGAGCCCAAAATGCTTCAATCGAGAATTCACGTAACAAAGGGTTTGGAAGGAAAGCGTGAGTGCAAGACAGCTAAACACACATTTTGGATATCGCATCCTCTCACGTGACATGTCTTAACGTCTACCTTGGCGTATCACGGTGGGGTGTGGTGTGGTCCTCTAACGTCCTAGAAGATGCATCGCCTTCATCTTAGAACGTCCACGCATGGACGATAAACCCAAACGACGTCCACATATGGAATGCTCCAATTGATATGTCACCAAATGATGGGTTTGTGATGAAAACGTGAGTGCAATATGGATGACCTCACATGAATTCACGGATATTTCAACCTCTCACGTGACAAGTTGTCTTCACGTCTAGGTTGGTTGGTACACCGGGGTGGGGCATGCGGTAGTCCTCCAACTTACTATAAGATGCATTGTCTTTATCGCAGAACGTCTTTCCATGGACGACGGGATCACACAACGAGTCCAGCACGAATGCTTCAATCGAGAATTCATGTAACAAAGGGTTTCCATGGACGACGGGATCACGTGATACCTTGGCACATCGGGGTGGGGCATGCGGTAGTCCTCCAACTTACTATAAGATGCATTGTCTTTATCGCAGAACGTCTTTCCATGGACAACGGGATCACACAACGAGTCCAGCACGAATGCTTCAATCGAGAATTCATGTAACAAAGGGTTTCCATGGATGACGGGATCACGTGATACCTTGGCACATCGCGGTGGGGCGCAGTGTGGTCCTCTAACGTCCTAGAAGATGCGTCGCCGTCATCCCAGAACGTCCACGCATGGACGATAAAACCCTCCTACGTCCACATGCAGAATGTTGCAATTTATATGTCACCAAATGATGGGTTTGCGATGGAAACGTGATAGCAATACGAATGACCTCGCATGAATTCACGGATATTGTAACCTCTCACGTGACACGTTGTCTTCACGTCTAGGTTGGTTGGTACATCGGGGTCCAGCGTGCGGTGGTCCTCTAACGTCTAACAGGATGCGTTGCCTTCATCCCTGAACGTCTTCCCATGGACGACGGGATTGGACAACGAGCCCAGCATGAATGCTTCAATCAAGAATTTACGTAACAAAGGGTTTGCGAGAAAAGCACGAGTGTAAGACAGCTATACGCACATTTCGGATGTCTTATCCTCTCACGTGACACGTCTTAACGTCTACCTTGGCACATCGCGGTGGGGCGTGGTGTGGTCGTCTAACGTCCTAGAAGATGCGTTGCTTTCATCCCTGAATGTCCATGCATGGATGATAAAACCCTCCTACGTCCACATGTGGAATGCTGCACTTGTTATGTCACAAAACGATGGGTTTGCGACAAAAACGTGAGTGCAATATAGATGACCTTGCATGAATTCACGGATATTGCAACCTCTCACGTGACACATCGTCTTCACATCTACATTGATTGGTACATCGGGGTCCAGCATGTGGTGGTCCTCTAATGTCTAACAAGATGCGTCGCCTTCATCCCAGAACGTCTTCACATGGACGACGGGATCGGACAACAAGCCCAGCACAAATGCTTCAATTGAGAATTCACATAACGAAGGGTTTAAGAGGAAAGCGCGAGTGCAAGACAGCTAAACGCACATTTTGGATATCGTATCCTCAAACGTCTTAACGGGTACTTAAGCACATCGCGGTGGGGCGTGGTGTGGTCCTCGAACATCCTAGAAGATGCATCGCTGTCATACAAAAGCGTCCACGTATGGACGATAAAACCATACGACGTCTACATGCGGAATGCTGCAATTGATGTCAAAAAATGATGGGTTTGCGAAAAAAACGTGAGTGCAATACTGATGACCTTGCATGAATTCACGGATACTGAAACCTCTCACATGAGACGTTGTCTTCACGTCTAGGTTGGTTGGTACATCGGGGTCCAGCGTGCGGTGGTCCTCTAACATCTAACAAGATGCGTCACCTTCATCCCAGAATGTATTCCCATGCACGACGGGATCAGACAACGAGCCCAGCACGAATACTTCAATTGAAAATACACATAACGAAGGGTTTGTAAGAAAAGCGCGAATGCAAGACAGCTAAACGCACATTTTGGATATCGCATCCTCTCACATGACACGTCTTAGTGTCTACCTTGGCACATCGCGGTGGGGGTTGGTGTGGTCCTCTAACGTCCTAGAAGATGCGTTGCCTTCATCCCAGAACGTCCATGCATAGACGATAAAACCCTCCTACATCCACATGCACAATGCTGCAATTGTTATGTCACAAAGCGATTGGTTTGCGACGAAAACGTGAATGCAATACAGATGACCTCGCATGAATTCACGGATATTGCAACCTCTCACGTGGCACGTCGTCTTCTTGTCTACGTTGGTTGGTACATCGGGGTCCAGTGTGCGGTGGTCCTCTAACGTCTAACAAGATGCGTCGCCTTCATCCCCGAATGTCTTCCCATGGACGACGGGATCGTACAATGAGCCCAGCACGAATGATTCAATCAAGAATTCATGTAACGAAGGGTTTTCGATGAAAGCGCGAGCGCAAGATAACTAAATGCACATTTTGGATATTACATCCTCACACGTGACACGTCTTAACGTCTACCTTGGCACATCGCGATGGGGCATGGTGTGGTCCTCTAACATCCTAGAAGATGTGTTGTTGTCATACAAAAACGTCCACGCATGGACGATAAAACCCTACGACGTCTACATGCGGAATGCTGCAATTGATGTCACAAAACGATGGGTTTGCGACGAAAACGTGAGTGCAATACCGATGACCTCGCATGAATTCACAGATATTGCAGCCTCTCACGTGAGACGTCGTCTTCACCTGTAGGTTGGTTGATACATTGGGTCCAGCATGCGGTGGTCCTCTAACATCTAACAAGATGCGTCACCTTCATCCCATAATGTATTCCCATGGACGATGGGATCCGACAACGAGCCCAACATGAATGCTTCAATCGAGAATTCACATAACGAAGGATTTGCAAGAAAAGCGCGAATGCAAGACAGCTAAACGCACATTTCGGACATCTCATCCTCTCACGTGACACATCTTAACGTCTACCTTGGCACATCATGGTGGGGCGTGGTGTGGTCCTCTAACATCCTAGAGGATGCGTCATTGTGATACAAAAGCGTCAACGTCTGGACGATAAAACACTTCGACGTCTACATGCAGAATGCTGCAATTGATGTCACAAAACGATGGGTTTAGGACGAAACCATGAGTGCAATACTGATGACCTCGCATGAATTCACGGATATTGCAACCTCTCACGTGAGACGTTGTCTTCACATCTAGGTTGGTTGCTACATCGCGGTCCAGCGTGCAGTGGTCCTCTAACATCTAACAAGATGCGTCACATTCATCCCATAACGTATTCCCATGGACGACGGGATCCGACAACGAGCCCAACACGAATGATTCAATCAAGAATTCACATAACGAAGGGTTTGCGAGAAAAGCGCGAATGCAAGACAGCTAAACACACATTTTGGATATCGCACCCTCTCACGTGACACGTCTTAACGTCTAACTTGGCACATCGCGGTGGGGCGTGGTGTATTCCTCTAACGTCGTAGAAGATGCGTCGCCGTCATACCAGAACGTCCACATATGGACGATAAAATCCGACGACGTCTACATGCGAAATGCTGCAATTGATGTCACAAAACGATGGGTTTGGGAAAAAACGTAAGTGCAATACCGATGACCTCGCATGAATTCACGGATATTGCAACTTCTCACGTGAGACGTCGTCTTCACATCTAGGTTGGTTGGTACATCGGGGTCCAGCGTGTGGTGGTCCTCTAACATCTAACAAGATGCGTCGCCTTCATCCCAAAACTTCTTCCCATGGAGGACGGGATCGGACAACGAGCCCAACACGAATGCTTCAATCAAGAATTCATGTATCGAAGGATTTGTAACGAAAGCACGAGTGCAAGACAGCTAAACGCACATTTGGGATATCGCATCCTCTCATGTAACACGTCTTAACGTCTACCTTGGCACATCACGGTGTGGCTTGGTGTGGTCCTCTAACGCCATAGAAGATGCATCGCCTTCATCCCAAAACGTCCACGCATGGAAAAAAACACAACGACGTCCACATGCGGAATACAGCAGTTCATATTTCACCAAACGATATGTTTACGACGAAAACGTGAGTGCAATACGGATGACCTCGCATGAATTCCCGGATATTGCAACCTCTCACGTGACACGTCGTCTTCACGTCTAGGTTGGTTGGTACATCAAGGTGGGGCGTGCGGTGGTCCTCTATTGTCCTATAGGATGCGTCGCCTTCATCCCAGAACGTCTTCCCATGGTTGATGGGATCGGACAACAAGCCCAGCACAAATGCTTCAATCGAGAATTCACGTAACGAAGGGTTTGCAAGGAAAGCGTGAGTGCAAGACAGCGAAACGTACATTTTGGATTTCGCATCCTCTCACATGACACGTCTTAACGTCTACCTTGGCACATCGCGGTGGGGCGTGGAATGGTCCTCTAACGTCCTAGAAGATGCATCGCTTTCATCCCAAAACGTCCACGCATGGACGAAAAAACCCACTGACGTCCACATGCAGAATGCTGCAGTTCATATGTCACCAAACGATGGGTTTGCGATGAAAACGTGACTGCAATACGGATGACCTTTTATGAACTCATAGATATTGCAACCTCTCACGTGACACGTCGTCTTCACGTCTAGGTTAGTTTGGTACATCGGGGCGGGGCATGCGGTGATCCTCTAACGTCCTATAAGATGCGTCACCTTCATCCCACAACATCTTCCCATGGACGACGGCATCGGAGAACGAGCCCAGCACGAATGCTTCAATCGCGAATTCACGTTAGGAAGGGTTTACGAGGAAAGCGCGAGTGCAAGACAACTAAATGCACATTTCAGATATCACATCCTCTCATGTGACACGTCTTAACAGACGTCTACCTTGGCACATTGCGGTGGGACGTGGTGTGGTCCTCTAACGTCCTAGAAAATGCGTCGCCGTCATCCCAGAACGTCAACACATGGACGATAAAACCCGACGATGTGCACATGCGGAATGCTCCAATTGATATGTCACCAAATGATGGGTTTGCGACGAAAAAGTGAGTGCAATACGGATGACCTCGCATGAATCCACAGACATTGGAACCTCTCATGTGACACGTCGTCTTCACATCTAGGTTGGTTGGTACATCGGGGTGGGGCGTGCGGTGGTCCTCTAACGTCCTATAATATGCGTCGCCTTAATCCCAGAACTTCTTCCCATGGACGACGAGATCGGACTACGAGCCCCTCACGTATGCTTCAATCGAGAATTCACGTAATGAAGGGTGCATATTGCGGTTATTGTAACCTCTCATGTGCCACGTCTTCATGCCCACATTGGTACATCGTGGTGGGGTGTCTTGTCCTCGCGGTTTTTGACGTGGCAGCCATGGAGGACCCCTCAGTTACGGTTTCGGAGATTTGTGCGTGGACATGATATTCCCCACTCCGCCATCCGCCCGGTCTAGACCAAGTGGGACCACGGTGAAAGACGTACGTGCCACACACAACCTTCCTCGAGATGACGTCAACAACTCTCTGGACCACGCACGTACAACGTGGCAGGAGGAAAGAGATGCATTGAGTGAACAAGTCTGTGTATTGCAGGCAACAATGGATGATCTTCTTCTCGGAAGTACAAAAGTGCGCGACTCACTTATTTGGCGCAATGACAATAGATACTGCCGGTTTAAGATACCTGGATGCGCTCCACTGCCGAGTTCAGAGGAGCTGGAGCGTGAGGCCGTGGCCTTGCAGGAGAGGATGAAGAAATTACGAGAAGATTGGCAGAGATTGCAAGAGCACAAGTAGTTCTTAGATGAGTGGAAGTCAACTTTTATGCCGTCACCATGAAGAGTACCACATTTGGTCTTGCTTGAATTAGGCGTTGTATGTGCTTGGTTCCATTGCCTTTGTGAATAGAATGTGGTGATTTACCCGTGCACCAGTTCAATGTTGTGGATTGCATGTTCGGAGGACATCTTATTGTAGCAACTAGGCAAATGATGGTGCACAGCAAGAACAACTTGCTTCATACTTTCACCTTAGGTTATGAAAGCACATTAGGCTTTCCCCTGAAAGATGCATTGACACCTATTTTTCTCCCGTAATTGTGATCATTTCCCTAGGTTCATGTAAAAACATTGAATCAACATTGTCATTCCAGCCTTGCATTTAAGAGAAGCACTTTGCGCCTTTGAAAGTACACATCACAAAAGTCTTGTTTCATATACATTGCGTCCATCTTTACGGAGCTCTAGGGCGGTGTCCCATCGTTTGTATTGCCATCTTCCACGATCAACTGATGCCTGACTTTGCTTCGTCGGGCTTGGTGCTCCTTGTCGCTGTTTTTAGGCTGATTGCCTCTGCTTTCCATTGACGTGGGGTGTGTTTGTTAAGAATTGTCTTCAGCTCTTATTCGACGCTGTGTCTTATGTGTTGCTAGCGGCTACTTGTCGCGGCTTGACAAATGGCTCATAGATGCGAGTCGGGAACCGCCTTCATTCCAGAACGTCTATTCATGGACACGGGAGCCAACAACGATCCCAACACGAATGCTTATATCTAGAATAGATGTAACGAAGGGTTTGCGAGGAAAGCGTGAGTGAAATACAGCTAAACGTACATTTCGGTTATCGCATCCTCTCACATGAATCGTCTTAACGTCCACATTGGTACATCGCGGTGGGGCGTGGTGCGGTCCTGTAACGTCCTAGGTGATGAGTCGCCTTCATGCGAGAGTGTTCACGCAAGGACGAATAAATCCACCTACGTCCCTACAAGGACTACTGCAATTGATATTTCACAGAACCTATGATTTGCGACGAAAACGTGATTGCAAAATAGATGACCTCACATCTAATTTACGGATATTGCAACCTTCTCACGCGACACGTCGTCTTCATGTTTACAATGGTACATAGTGGTGGGGCATGATGCAGTCCTCTAACGTCCTAGAAGATGCGTTGAGTTCATCCCAGAACGTCTTCTCATGGATGTGGGAAACGGTCAACGTTCCCAACATGAATGCTGTTATCGAGAGTTGACGTAACGAAGGGTTTGCGAGGAAAACGTTAGTACAATACAGCCAAACCCTCGTGACATGCACGTTAGGATCTTATTTTGATCTCGTTTGCGGATCTGATGGACGAGAGAGTCGTACGACGTTCTCAATGTCAGAGGAAATCGCTGCAAGTATCTGCCGAACTTCGTCGTACCATGTAGTCGTATGATGACCTCGGATTTTCCTGACGTCCTCGTGCAAAGCATGTCGCATGCACGTCTACCGTGCATGTGTCCACACGGGAGTCTAGGAACGTTGTCAAGATAGCGATCGTATTTTGAGAGGTCATCCCGTGGTTTGTTGATGGAAACTGCCCGCTGGTCTACGACGTTTCAAATAGTCCCATACTCACACGACGTCACGGATGCGTGAAACGCTACAACATCTTCATGTGTAAAGCCCTACACCGTTCTGCACTCGTCCATGGTAATCAAAACGCCAGCTGCCCATAGTGTGGAGTGAGTTGCAGTGTGCAATCGCAGGGCGCTTACGACGTCTACACGTAGGCGTCGGCGTCCCCGATGAAGCGATCGGGACGCCGACGAGGGAGCTAGCAAGCGAGCTTCCATGTAATCGAGCATGCATGCGATCACGTGAGCGACCGGTCGATCGGGCGTTGCCCGAGCTGATGACACAACACAGCGGCCCATCCTTGCGGATTTCGAGTTGGCGGGAGTCGTGGCGGGTTCCCTCGTTTCAACGCTGCCACTTAGTGGCAGCGTTGGAAGTTGGCCACTGTTTGAAGCTCGCCACCTCAAAATCTGCGCGGCTGGCATTCATAGCGGGCTTGGGTCGGATCCTTCATTCCAACGCCGCCACTTGATGGCGGCGGTGGAAGTTGGCCACAAAACGGAGCCCGCCACGACTCGCAAGCCACATTGAAATCCGCAAGGATGGGCCGCCGTGTGGTGTCATCGGCTCGGGCAACGCCCGATCGACCGGTCGCTCGAGTGACCGCATGCTCGCTCGATTGCATGGACACTCGCTTGCTAGCTCCCTCGTCGACGTCCCGATCGCTTCATCGGGGACGCTGACGCCTACATGTAGACGTCGTAAGCGCCCTGCGATTGCACACCGCAACTCACTCCACACTATGGGCAGTAGGCGGTTTGATTACCATAGACGAGTGCAGAACGGTGTAGGGCTTTACACGTGAAGTCGTAGTGCTTCACGCGTCCGTGACGTTGTGTGAGTATGGGACGTCATAGACCATGAAATCATGGTATGACGATGTTGTACATCATGTGTACGACTCCACAACGAAGGACATAGGAACATAAGACGTCATAGTACTACAGACGAAAGAACGTCGGAGCACCACCCATCGAAAGAAAGGTGCTTTGTACTTTGCAGGAATTTTGGAACTCCTACGGGTGACCAAGTAGACGTTGTCAGTGTCAACTCTTTCTCTTACTCGGTTTTATGTGGGCAACACGGAAAATGGTTCACCACCTGCTTTACACTATTGTCGATCGCGATCTTTGTTCTTAACTAAAGTAAACATTGTCATTCGTATTCACGGATGACAAAACGTTCGAGACCTATGCTCATGTAGCATCCTGGTTGGAGGTGTACACCGTCTTACGGACGGCGTGGGAAGGCCATTCTTTCACGTTGCCTACGATGTCAATGCAGACGTTGTAGGGGTTTTGAAAATTTCCCCATGAATTTCGGATGCCTTTTTGTAAACATTGCTATGACGGTGATATCATTGCGATGTCGACGACATCATTGCCGTATCTATTATTCCGAGCCGCGTGCATTGGTCAATGTAATTATTGTTTCGTTTTTTCGAGAAACATGAATTGTCTTTTGCAGTTAATTAGTCAAGATACTGAACTATTTACGCCGCCCTGTTGGGTGGAGCACTGTACAGGGGTCCCCAATGAGAGAGTTCCGAAGACTCTATAAACGTGAAGACCTCGGTCGCATTCACACCCGAAAGATCCAGGGCAGCGCATTCCAGCGCGCGCTCTGCAGTCGCAGCTTGCTCGCCAGCGCAGCGCTGCTGGCGCACACGCAAGCACGAGTGAGCTGACCAATTGCAAAGGTACCTCGGGAAAATGATGTTTCTTCATTTGAGCCTTTCGAAGTAACCCGAGTCAGCGCTGGAGCTGGCAAGCTGCCGGACGCGTGTCTCTACAAGCGCTGGCAGGAGAGCGCCGCCGGCGCTCTTTCGATATGCGGGAAGTCTTAAACATTGTGGGGTTCAAACCCCACAGATTTCCGGACGTGCTGCTTTCTGCTCTTACTTTTCTTCACCCCACACCTAAGCCTCGGGAAACGAGAATAATTCTGCTCTCGACGCCGTTAGGTAGGCCTTCACACCTAAGAGAAACCTGGACGGAACTGGCGGAGCAAAGGGCTTCACTAAGAAAGAAGGCAGACCGTTGTTGCGCACCTGTTCCAAACGAGGGCGAAGCGGAGAATCCCAGACATCTGTGAGTCAGAGACTCTGACACCCCAAAGTTGAGAAGCGTGAAACAACACGCGCTGGTTGTGAGCATCGGCGAGGCCTCGACATCGAGCAGAATCATCCGCACATTGCAATCAGGGAGTTGCTGCCACTGCTTCTAGCCGCAGAAGCGATGGCCGGACAGTCGCAGACAGGCGGCGCAACAAGGCCAGGAAGGGGAGGAGAGACGGCCACCGTTCCGATGGTCGTTGTTGTGGTGTGGCTTCTCGCGTTCGCGCCGCGTGCCCAAGCTGTGAACCTGGTGAACTCTGAAGGTGCGTGTTGCGGGACGGGCTGTGGAACGGGTGAGGGGGGAGGGGGGTCGGGGGAATGAGGCGTTCCTGGCGGGGAGCTTCTGTCGTCAACTCACGATTTCGTGCCATGGGTGGAGGGGGGGGGGGGGGTCGGGAGGGGGACAGAGGGAAGGTTGACGCTATCAGTACTGTCCTGTCCCCCCCCCCCCGCCGCTTCACTGCAATGGCAGTGAAGCTGACGCAAGCACGGCGGGAGTAGCAGGAAGCGGCGACAGCAACTGCAGGGGCAGCCACGACGGGAGTAGCAAGCGCGGCAGCGGGGTTACTTGCAGGTGCACCCACCCTAAGCATCTCGTCAAGAACTACTGCATCCATGGTTAAAGCCCCTGGTGCGGAGTCAGCCGTGGCCTCAGTGTTGCTCATGTGCCTCTAAGAACGCCTACTGGTACGGCTGCAGTTGTTTGATGGCACAAAGGACGTGCTTGGGTTGGATGTCACTGGAGTCAAGTGTTAGGTCTCCTCAAAGTACGTCCTTTTAGACCTGGGGTCCAGAGAAGTCCCCAGGTACTGGCCGTCACTGGAGAGCACTTAGTACGCACCCACTTGGTTGCAGCCTTCTCCAGCAGTGTTGTTGCCAAGGCTGCTTGCACTTCATGCAGCTTGTCGCTCAAGTCTTCTGCCGGCACGACAGACTACTCTGTGAAATCTCACAACGTCCACTAGACGGGTAAAGGAGCATTCAGGGAAAAAGTTTTCTATAGGTCCTACAGAGCTTTTTTGCTCAAGCAGCGTTACATTTGAAGTGGGCCTTGACCTTCACGACAGTCTTGCTAGCTTCCACCAACCCTCTCAGACGACAACAGTAAAAAATCAAACCTTGACCCGACATTTTATGGTTTTCCAAGGTCTGTGAGGGTCATCTACGCTCTTTGCACATGCTATTGGAGGGGTCATAAGAATAATTTCCTCCACAAATTAGAGAAAAACATTACATTTTGCACTTGTAAGGCTCGGGTTTGAAAGCATCGCTCGTCGCCCGTAACCCAGGTCTTGGCACCTGCAGGAGTTCTCAAGACGTGAGAGCGTTCTTGAACAGACACGCTTATGCAAGCATTTTTGTGTGGAATTCTTCTGTTGGTGGTGACAGTGATGGCACTGAAGGAGTTGCAGGTGGCATGGGATTTCCAGTTTGATGGTTGGGTCATCGGCGGCAAGTGCCAGCTCGCACAGGGCCTCACATGCGATGCAAAGGGCCATGTCGTATCCATGTAAGATCCACTGGGAGGAAGGAAATGAGGAGCGCAGGGGGGGGATGAGCTCCTTCTGTCTAGGATCGTTCCTCCTGGAGGAAGGGGTCTTTCAAAAGCAAGGCAGCAATGTTTGGGAGAGACTCAGATGATGGTTTGGGGGGGTTGTTTGTGGGGGGGGGGGGGGGGCTTGGATTCAATTGACTGACTAATTCCTTCGGGGTCTGGCTCTATTGGTAATGATGGCGAAGTGCCACCATTAGAATCATCCAGCTCTGGCCTTCAGCTGGATGGTTTTAGTCCAGAACCTTTGGGAGCAATGCTGTGGTGCTAGTAATTGGTGAAAGCAGCGACTCTAACAGAAAGAGAGTAAACATGAGCACGCCTGTTCCCCTCCTTCCAAGAAGCTTCTTTGTAAGTGTCAGAACAGCTTCATGCGCTATCATTAGCCTGGTTCCTGCTCTGGTTATCTTGCTCATAACTGAGTTTGGCCTACCCCTGTTGCTGTTTCCTTACGTTTCCTTGATGCTGCTCCCTTCATCTTCCTTGCTGATGCTTCCTTCTTTTTCTCTGCTACTGCTTCCTTTGTTTTCGTTCCTTTTTTTTTCTTGTTGTTTTTTCTGTGGCTTCCTTTGTTTTCTGTGCTGCTACTTCATTTTCTACCTTTTTGTGCTACTTCCGTTGTCTTGTTTGCTGTCTCTTCTTCTACCTGCCGTGCTGTGCAGAAACACAAAAAAAATGCATGAGCTCTGTTTCGTGTGTGCAAACACAACTTTTTGCTTACAGGGCACTGCTGGGCGGCAACTGCTGTGGCGGCCCTGGAGGTGGCGTGTCTCTAACAGGCAGCATTCCTTCTGCCATCACTAAACTGTCACATCTCAGTCGCCTGTGGGTCAGACCTGATAAAGACAAATACTGTGGAAGTTCTATGTAGTGAACCAGCGCGCAGGATGCTTCACGAAGCTAGTAGGCCAGCAGCCACTCACAAGGACCAGCAGCAGCCATCATTGTGTCCCCCCACTGGGGAAGAAGCATTCAATTTCCCATCAGCCTGGAATTGATCATGTTGACGTGCATGAGAACATCAACTTGTGTTGTGTAACTGATGCCGAGTGATGAAGTTGATTGTGGATGGCACACGGGTGCCATCCACAATGAACTTCACCATGTGCGGGCTTGTTGGCACCTTTGGTCAGGAGTTCGTGCTAAGTGTTTCCTGCATTTTTGCACATGCATGGGCTTAAACATTTATGGAAAAATCTCCACTGCTTTGCACATGCTCTATCCTTCTCATGTTTGTGCCATTCTTGGCGTACAGTCTTCTCACTTACGTCGACCTTGAAGGCAGTATTCCTGGGTTCATGGGGAGCCTCGTTAACCTCCAATACTTGTGAGAAGCGCATTGCTGCTGCGTGGGAATCAGAGGAAGAATAACGAGTGTAGGGATTGCATATTGTGATATTGCGTACTGCGGTGCCAAAATAACGAATGCTGTACTCCAGAACCACTGTACATGTACCATGGTGACCAGCTTTTCTGGCGGGTCACTACCGGTAACCAAGGTTAGGCAGACGGATGTCGAGTATAGGGTTACAAACCCAGTCAAACCGGCTGAGAAGGAATCGCGGGCAATCGTTCCCGTATGGCCACATGAGGTGTCCAGCCGGATCCTGTCGGCTGGCATACTACCTTACTGCCTCTTACATTCGCATAAACTGATTCAAAAGCTGAGCCAATCGAGTTTAACTATCACAATTGTCCCTAGATTTTCAGCCACTTGATAAATGAAAACCTAGATCGTGTTCACCTTGAAATTTCTCAGAATACATCAACCTCCGGTCTCGCTCTGATGTGGAGATGGTTGGTCCATTTGACCAACCACTAGCGCGATCGGTATTGGTAGGTGGGAAGCAGGGCAGGAGGGTGGGGGTTCTGAATTGGTAATGAAGCAGTTGGAGGTGTCGTACTCTGATATGAGTCCAATACTGGTGCAAAGTTCGATTCTGAACTTTGGGCAGGAGGTGAGTCACTTCGTTTGCTTTTTGTGGCATCGAAGAAACAAGACCAGGTATTTTCAGAATAGTACAAAAGGTCAATTTTTTTATTTTTTATTATTTTTTTATTTTTCTTTTTTTTTTCCCCTCTCCTTCTCTCTCTCTTCTCCCTCTCAGTTCCCGGGGCGAGTGTGAGGCACGGCGGATGGCACCCCAATCCCAGAGCCGCCCTTCCGCGTGTCCCACGCGGATGAACAACTCTGCTGGCCCGGTGCTGGACGTGCAGGCGGTGGAGGCCGCTTGGCTGCCTGCCGGCGGCGACCTAGCCCAGGTGGAGCGACCTGGGACGACACGGTGGCTAACCCAGACTCCAGCGCGCGCGCGCCAGCCCGTGGCCAGCTGGCAACGGACCGGCTGCGGGTGGGCCAGAGTCCGAGCCTGGCAATGGACCGGCTGCGGGTGGGCCAGAGTCCGAGCCTGGCAATGGACCGGCTGCGGGTGGGCCAGAGTCCAATGAAGCAGGCAGGAACGCCTGCAGCTGCCACTAGGGAGTCGAACCACAGACCTGTGGAATCGAAACCCGGAGTTGTACCGATTGCGCTAGCAGTCGGTACAACTCCGGTCAAAATTTTCATTCACCTAAACAAGCACGCAGTCAGAAATTTTAACTTGGGCGAATGTAAAAGTCAGAACAGTATGGTTTTATGGACCTGTTGTGTAAGGTAATTGTTGATTTCTTCTTGATGTTTTGCATTTTTGTAGACCTTGACCTAGTTTGGTGACAGAACAACACTGTGGGCAATAGCCTGGACCAGTATTGGGGCAACGTTCATGTTGGTGTCATACTATTCACTTGATTACAGACATGCCAAGTCGGAACTTTGAAACACACTCCATGTTTCACCTAAATACCCTTGGGAAGTTCTTGAAACTTCTACAAGGGGGGCATAGCAGTTTGAAGAAGGATCAGTAACTGGGTCCAATTGCTTACATTACATCGTTTCGTCATTGGGTGCGTAAACGCGAACATTTCTTTTGAAACATGTCCACCAGTGTTCAGGACAGCCTGAGATTTCTTATCCGATGGACCACTACAGGTTTTCCGTGAGTTATAGCTATCTGCTGTGACAGTCACTTTTGGCCGTTGCAGCACACAAGGGACACTGTGCAAAAGGCGGCAGACAAGTTACACCGGTAGGGTTTCAAACTGGCAATATCAAAGGTATGCCCCGGTTACTTGAGAGAGATGAGATAAACCACAAAATTTGGCCAAAACCGTCACAGCGACCAGAAATTAGTTGCAGTAAGCTTTAATTTGAATGATACAGTATGAATGAAAACGCCTAGGAAGGCGTTATCATTCATACTGTACCTTTTTTTGTTCTTTGTTTTTTTTTTTTAAGGTAAAATCTTGGTTAATGAGAAGGAACATGCAAATGCCGCCCCTGACCGGCACATCTACGGGGTATGAAAGCATGCAAAGGCCGCCACCATGGCACAAGAAAGACGAGAGGGAAAGCAAGGAAACAAGCATCAAGGATGGAGGAGACTCTCCTCGCCGACCAATGGCACAGTGTAGCAAAGGTCAGAACTGTATCTTCCTGAAAAAAGCGTGTTCTCAGCCTTAAAAAATGAAACATAAATGCTCCTGTCTTGATATTTGAACTGCACTTGACTCAGAATTTCACTCAACAGAAAGGCTTGAGCGTTAATGTGAAGTTAGTGCTGCATCGTAAGCTGATTCTTGTATTTTTTATCATCTGTTTGTTGAATTGAAGTGAGGAGACACTTTGTGCTACATTCTGTTAGAGAAGGATAAGGTGAAAATACTCTATGAAAGTCAAACAAGGGTGGAGGAAATTTTTAAGGGAAGAAGGAAAATGAAGAATGCAAGGAAGGGAGGGGAATGAAGAAGCTAGGAAATGAGGGTGAGTGGGGACGGGGGATGCAGAATTTAGGGAGCAAGGGGGGTGCAGAAGAGGACAGGAACCGAGCAACAGAAGACAAGGGCAAGTGCATCTGGGAAACCTGGAGGGTAGAGAAGGGGGAAGTGGACGGGAGGCAAAGAGGCCTCCCCTCTCCTTTCAGAAAGGAAATATGCGAGGCAAGGAGTCATACTGGGCATGAACAAAGGAGATTTCTGAGGCAGTGGAGATGCTAAGAAATCTTGGGAAGGAAGGGAGGTGAGATCCGGATTGGTTCTTTGTTGTGGTTATGGTTGCAGGAATCTTTTCAAGAATTATTTGACAGGATCACTTCCAGTGCAGCTCGGTAATCTCAAGAAGCTCACATACCTGTGAGTTATGCATGACACCGCACGCTCCCCTCACGGCGTGAACCTGAAGCTGTGACAGCCACTTGTAGCAGAGTATCAACCTCGGTGTGTTGTCAAGGAGGCTGGATGTGCATGCTCATCGAATGAGTGAACTCCACAAAGGCAAACTTGAGCCTTCCAAACCCTGCAAGTTAGCAAGGTGTGGCTGTAGAGCTCTCTATTACGAGTGAGGCGTTGGAGATCTACCAGCGAGCTTGACATGGCAAGCCATGAATCCCTTGTCCATTTCTTCTTTTCTTCCTTCTTGTCTGGCTCAGCCCTGCAGTGGCCCTCTATCACTCCCCCCCCCCCCCCCCCTGTCACTGTGGCACGTGAAGTTCACAGTTTTCAACCTAGGTGGACCCCCATGGGTTGCACGTGATTACTCAATTTCTTTCTATCAACTTCAATCTGCCCGGGCAGTGCACAGGCACATTGTTCATGCACCTATGCACGGTGATTCCACATCTTTGTGCAGAAACTTGGGATTCAACATGTTATCTGGAAACCTTGCACCACTGGGAAGACTTAACCTCCTCCTGTACCTGTCAGTTAATCATGTTACCTCTCTCCCTCTCCTGAAATACTCCCAAAGAATCAAGTACAACTAGGTCTCAGTGCCAGCTTGCATCCAGAACACAGTGGGTGTTCTGAACTCAAACTAGTTGTATGAGGCTCTCTATACCTTGCCAATCCTTTCCATGTCACAGACCCACACCCAAAGATTCCTTTTCTGTTTCCTTTTCCCTGCCTTATTATGGATCCCTTCCTTGGAAGAAAAAGACACCATGGTGGAATGGTATGAGTGGATGGCCTCCAACGTAGGAGGCCAGGGTTTAGGTCCAGATGTGGCCAATTTGCCTATGTGGCTCTTGAGCCAGGCTGGCCAGGGCTTCGGTCCAAATTTTGGCAACTGCCTTGGGGGCCTACGGTGCCGGTAGGATGACAAAGCTCATTAGACCCCTCCACCAAGAAAAAAAAAGGGGGTGTGGGGGGGGGGACAAAGGTTTGCCAGGGAGGAAGGGAGTACTAGATGTGAATGTTTCCCCACTACTTAAGAAAAAAGAAGGGATTCCTCAAAACCTACCTTGATTATATTCGGTGACCGAATTAATTCGGCCGAATAAAACGGGCGTTTTATTCGGGCCTCATCAGGGGTGAAAATCCCGTTTTCATCAGACCACCCAA
>SZWC01005362.1:53205-74090 GCA_023375785.1 Penium margaritaceum | reverse complement strand
GGCACAGGGGGGGGGGAGGGGCCCCTATTGAGGTAGGTGGGCCTAAGGAAAGACAAACGAGACTTTGGAGTCGCACATCTGTAGTTAATCATCCTGGCCTTTGCGGCGCAAGAGTCTTCAATCTCGTCCGGCTCTTCCGGACAAGAGTACGGATACCCGACTTAACAGTACTCCTTTTGTTTAAAATCACCTCAAAACAGTCTTTCGCGTCACCCTTCGGTGATTTTCAAGAACAGACTACCTGCAAATCCTACTGATCGTCGCCATTGGATGACTTATCGGATGGCAAGAGGGCAAAACGTCGGTCAAAAACAAAACAGTCTGCAAAGTTTGCACAAACGTTCTTCATGATAAAAACCCCCTAGTTCTTTAATGGATCTGGTCCACAAACCCAACTTCGCATGTGCAATTCTTCTCGCGTGGGTGACAAGGCCCCTGCCAGCGTTCTGCGTTACAGTGCCTCAGTGGAAGATAAGGTATGAGGAGAGTGCTCCAAACCCTCGCGACTTCCTATCCTTACTTCACAGTTTAATGCCTCTTGAATAATACTTCTCTCTCAAACCCCAGTTCACTCAAAGATAACTTTCGTCAAACGCCAAGATTGTTCATCATAAATGAATTGGACCTTCCAGCCCGGGTTATGACCAGAGAACGCCTGCACTTTTCCACTTCAGTCATTGTGCAAGTTTGAGGAATTTTCTTCTCCCGCTTGATTTTCTTCTTGTGCAGCGGTCTGTAAGTTGTTTAGGACAAGGATTGGTTCTGTGGATGAGAACATTGCTCACTCTCTGGTTCGAACACAGGAGCTTGCATTCTGGATGCTCATTTGAAAAGAGTGTCTGTAAGTACGCCGTACCCAACTGTTCATCCGGTATTCTAAAACCCTGGTATTCTACCGTACCTGCCAACTGTACTCTTGGTACCGTCTCGACGCGCTTCCAGACCTCCAATTTCTCTCTCGCAGTGCCAGTCTCGTTTGCCATTCCTTAGGTGGGCCCAAGGAGGGAGGGAGGGGGGGCCCATGGGAAGAGGGGGCTTGCAAAAGGGGGGATGGGGGGCCTACGGGGGAGGGAAGTGGCCCACGGAGGAGGGGAGGAGCGCCCTATGGGGGTGGCTGAATTCACAGAGGGGGGAGGAGGGAGGTGCTCGTAAAAGCAGCAGTTGTTGCTGTTGCTGCTCGCTTCTGCTGCACGTTGCTCACTGTTCAATGCTGCTACTTGCTGCTGCTGCTCACTGCTCGCAGCTATTTCTTGCTGCTCAGTGCTGCTGCTCACTGCTGCTGCTTGCTTCTGCTACTTCTGCCCGTTGCCCACTGCTGTTGTTCAGTGCTGCTGCTCGCTGCTGCTACATGCTGCTCGCTGCTCACTGCTGATGCTCACTGCTCCCTGCTCCTGCTCGCCAGTCAGTACTGCTGCTCTCCGCTCACTACTGCTGCTTGTCGCTCATTACTGCTGCTTGTCACTCACTACTGCTGCTCGCCGCTCACTGCTGCTGCTGCTGCTCCTTGCTCCTTGCTACTCCTCGCTCTATTGCACGTTCAAGCTGCAAGCAGCTCACTGACCGCCGATCACAGGTTTGCCGGCTCGATGGCTACGGGCGCTCCGTGATGGGCGGGGCGTTCCACGACAGACTAGGCATTTTTTAGTGGGCGGGGCGTTCCGTAGGATGTTTTGAGAGTGAGCGAGTGAGTGAGAGGGTGCGTCCAGAGTGGCGGTCCGGAATTTTGCAGCGCGATTGCATGGTTTTCGCGCTCAACCGTGTGCACGCCGATGGTACAATGCCACGCTGGACCATGAAGCATGACCCATGAGGCATGATTCACAACTCATTGCCGTCACGCTGGACCGCCATCAGGCCTGAGTCATACCTCATGGTTGTTGTGGTCATGACTTTAAGTCTAGCTACAGGAGACTGGAGAAGTTGCACAAGGAGCTGAATCCAATTTCTCTCCCAAATGAGCTCTAACTATTCTTCGTTATTTCAGTCAAACCCAGCCAATGACGTTGCTATGACAAACCATTACAATGTCATGGGATGTTGAGACAAATGTCACAAAACATTGCGTATAAGTTTCCAGATTCTTCTTCTCAAAATAATAATCTCATCATTCCCTTCCTCAAGGCTAAATTTCAAACACATAACATTTTGTTGAATACCTTTCAATGACCTGATCTTCAATAGAATTATTTCGTGGTGTGGAATTCATCTCATAAATTTGCACCAAGGGTTCGTTTACAGTACAAATAGAACTATGATCATTTCTCAAATCTTATTCCTCAAATGTGACTAAGCACAAGTGCAATCATAGCCTGCATCACTTTTTCTCATCATTATCAGTTTCTTTTAACACACTTGTGATTTGACAATAACATCTTAGAAATCTGAACGAACTGGCCTCGTGGAGAAGACATTCCCCTCCACAAGTACTGTTCAATGCCCCTGATTTCTCAATTCACACCATTTTTTCACTTGCTTCTCTTTCTAATATACACCCTTCTGTTGGGAATTGGTGGACATGGCTAGGTGGGTCGTGGACCAATGAGAGCTTGGCTTATGGCCAACCTCTAATGGATAGGTAGTTGGCCTTGCTTTGGACCCCACAATGTGAAGGATGACCTATTGTCACCCACTCAACTATCAACTGGGCTGTGTTAAGAAGTTGAAACAAGATCGATTCGAGATATATCCAACATGATTTTTATTTTTTTATTTCCACTCTTGGATATGAGATCAGAGACAATATTTGTCTTTTAATTAACTCATGTTTCCTATTCTTTGTCTTGTCTTGGTCCTGTTACTTTTAGTGCAATCATTGTAAGTCAAAAAGGGGGGTGTGATGAACTAAGGGATATGACAAACCACCAGCACTGTTTCACTCACATGACTCATCACATGAAACAAGGACGACCATTTTGGCTACTACAATCAATAACACGAAAAAGAACTGTTGAATGAATAACAAGCCTGATCAACCCCTTCACAATCAAGAACAATGCTTCAAACCATCGCCAAAACCACATCTACCTTGCATTTGCACCTCCTCCATCCTAAAGCATAGAATTTCCCTCCATGAAAAACGGAAGTGGTTTTTCAAGCAAGAGCAGGCCACTGAGAATTTCCACTAGCAGTTGATGGCCAACATGGAATTTTGCAATTAAGTTTGTACGGATTTGTATGTTCATTATGACAACATTTGATGTATGAAAACCAATATGCCAAAATGGTACATAAGATGGTATCGTTTAAACTCCATCTGTAGTTTGAAATGTACATTTGTTGCTTCCCCTCCAGCCATTGCGTTATGTGGCTTTCTTTTACAGACGAGGCCAGTTCTGCTTTTGAATTGGGCTTGCCTCGCACAAAAACTTCAGTTTGTCTCAAGATATTGTTTTCATCTTGTATGGCAACCGACAAGTCTGGGTCTCATCTTGTCTTGTGCCAGACAATGCGAGACATTCTCACTCGAAGCGGTACTACACAACAATACAATAAAAAACTAAATCATGGCTGGTGTCGATGTTGTTTCAACACCATTAGGATTATGGTGCTCCATTGCTGGCCAAAGGGTCCTAAAGCATTGAAGGCCAAGGCGAGTGGCCTTGAACCCTCCATCACACTCCATCCTCTTGTATGCATCGGCTATCAAGACACCCTTATTGACAATTATGTAAGCAAATCTTTATTGAAAATGGCTGTATCAGACAAAAATCATAGGGTGAATGTGTGAGGTGTCAAAATGGGCCAAAGACCATCTAGAAATCAGTTAAAAAACATAAGCCCCATTCTAGACAAACCAACACATCGACCTTTTTTTTTAGCTAAAGTAAACTAAAGACAATGCCCAAGCTCATTGTAATGAAATGCCTAAAAACAGAAGGTGGAAATTTTATGTTTTCGCTCTTTCAAAGTGGTTGATATTCATAAAATTGATCATCATATCGCATTTTAAATGTTATAGAAATGATTGTGTTCACGAGAACATGGTTGTTGATTTGTAAATATTTGTTATGGAGTTCGAATTACACCAATGATAGGGCAATTTGACATGTGAAATGCTATTGGTGATGCCAGCCCGAACTTACGGATACTGACAAGGTGTACAAAAATAAAAGGACATACAGGTACACATCAAGACAGGATGATGGGAGTGAGGATGCACTCCCTTAATCATACCCTTCCCTCCCCATCTGCCAACTTTGGTAATTCTGTTACTCATCTTTCCAAGGTTTCCTCACATCAAGACCATAAGACGTAAAGCTTATATTGTCAATCTAAGAGTTAGTTGACTGGCTGGTAGGGATAATTGTTGGCTTGATGCTGATTCACATCAGTTTTGTGAGTGGATGACACATTGGAAAATGATCTCCACTAACCATGTCTAATGTCAGATGCTTTACTAAGAAATCATTTCATCTTAACATGCATGTGCATGAAATTGTGTCTATCTGATCTGAATGAAAGTTGCCATATTCATGCACGATAATGTTTCTTGTTTGATATGTGTATTCAAAGCATGATTTGACGTGGTTAAGCCAAAAATCTGCACAATGTAACATTTTCTTCTGTTTGAGTGAAATTTTAAAAATGTACACTTCATAATCCTGTGCACGCTTTGCGTGCAACATTTACACTGTTTTACTTCTTTATGTATTTTTCTGCATCACTGGTTCAACACATTACAAAGGATGCTTGGAAGGTGAAGAGAGAGGAGGGGGGAGGGGTGGAGGCTTCAGCCTTCTCCCCACATGCAGTCAGTATACTCTCAAAGCGAGTGCCAAATACCTTCAGCAGGGGTCCTTGGGTGTTCTTCTCACCTTGGTCATCTGCATTGTTGAACAGGTTTTAGCCCATTTCCTTTCCTTGGTGGTGGAAGAAAATTCTTCTGCGTGGAGGGTGCAAAAGGGGGCTGCTGATGTCTTCCATGAATTTTTCAGAACAAGTGATCAGGGGACACAAGAATGACCACAGACCTCTGCCACATTCAAAGGATCATTTTAGGTGGCACCAAAAGTTGTCCAAATCTCTACATCTTGACAGGTACAACACGCATGGTCGTGCCAGGTGTTTGTGATTGTCAAAATGTTCCTGGACATGCACCAGTTGGGTTGATGTGCGACGAGCATGAGGTGCAGCAGTGCAGTCCTCACTGGTGCGAATGGTTACTCCCTCGACATCATATGTTTCTTGTAGTTTCCATTCTACTAAAAAAACATTCTACAAACTGGATGTTGAAATTTTGACCCTTGTATTTGAGCTCTCACTCTACTTTGATCCCTTACATGTGTGATTGCAAGTCTCATCCTATAACTACCATAAAAATACTGTGATCTTTCCAGCTGGTGTGGAATCAGGATTTTTCACCCCTCAATGTAAGTGGTCTTCCAACAGTGGAGCAACCCTTGGTGGACTGTGCGGATAGGAAGAACCCATTGAATCTATCATAGAGTTGTGGACCCACTGTACTAGGAGATCCAGTGCCAGGTAGTGAATGCATCCTCAAGCTCTGACAATGGCCATGACTGATAAAGAGAGAAGAAGAGTCACGCGCTTCAATGGGAAGTGTTCCCTATACTGAAATAGTTAGCCTCCATACCAGATTTTATCACTTCTATAGTCAAGTTCAGGACCTTGGTACCTAACTTGAGAAAGATGCTACCATAGTTCAAGACCTTAATTCCAACTTCTTGAGCCTCCATGCACAGGTTCAGACCTCCTATGCCTGAGCTCAATACTTCTAAACCCAAATCAGAAATTCTGTTCACATGACTTACACTTCCCTACAATTTTTGCAATTAATGAATTGATTCTAGAACTTCCATACACAAGTTTCAAACATATGTATCCTACATCAATATTTTTTCTTCTAAGTTTGTGTCAAAAGCAGTAGATTCACTGAATTTAGGTAAGTAGCACAAGTAAAAAAATGCACAGGAAGCTATGGAGTGACAGAAGCAAAAGGACAGATGCAGAATCAAGGACTTGGCTGGAAAACTGAGGTAGGCAGGTTACAGGCATGTGGTTGACTGCCGGAGAGTGAGGTGGACAGAGGGCAAGGTAAGCAAATGCAAGAGACAGAAGGAAACTTCTCCTAGTGCTAAGCTCAGGAGTGTAGTGAAGGAGAAAATATCTGTGAGAGGATGGGTAAGGATAAGGAAGTAACAAAATGTAGAGAAAGATACATGGCAGTGAGGGCCATGATACCAAATGAAAACAGGATTGATGAAATGTTCTGGTTTAAGCTCGGAGGGAATCAACATCTTGTGTATATGCGACATAATAGGAAAAAGAACCAGTACGGCATCTTCTTTCCACTAAGTGGCTATAGGTGACAGGTGTGAGTTTAATAGTGAATGGATTTTTGCAAAATTGCCCGTCCGCATGCCCAAGTGCGGCGCTGGGACGTGCCGGCGAGCCGCCAGAGAAAGGAAAAACCTTTCATTTGGACCTAGCAGCTTGAGGATTGCCCCAAACCCAAAACGGAGGATTGCTCCTAAAAGTTGAAGAGTTGTTGAATCTGATGGAAGTCCAATAATCATAATCAGACAAGTAACGATGCAGATATGAGCTTCCAAAGTTTGGATGTGCCCAGAGGCTCGAGGAGTCGGCCGCGACTTGATTTCCAGTAGAAAATCTGCCAGAGTGAGTGACAAAAGTACATCTGGAGATTTATCCCTGGAGGACTGTCTATTTGCTCCAGTAGATAATCTGCCAGAAGTCAGTAGTACCAATTGTTGCTGGGGGACCCGGCCAAAATCCTGGCTCAGAGTCTGCAACTCAGCAGTACAGTTTGTTACACAAGGACTTGGTCAATGTTCTGACTGCCGGTCCGCGGACAGGTTTCAAATCCTGTCAAACCCCATCATCAAGCTCAAGAAAAAAAGTGACCGAGGTGTGTCAAAACAGTGCAAGGGACCCCTCCATTACGTGCAAAGTGATATGCACCTCTGAAAGGGGATTTTTCATGTGAAGGAAGGCGCCAGGGCATGTGCGCACCATGGAGGCGTTACGTGTTTCTGTGGTGGGTAAGACCTGCACTTTTGCAAGTGTAACTTGGACTACACTTGGCCAAATTTTGCACACTTTGGCGCATTGGAGAGCTTATGACTAGTTACACAAATCATTACATCATGTCCATGTTCAACTAATAACACAAAATGCAGTTATTCCCTTCACAAAACTGACTGTCTCTAGATTCATCCTCACATAGCACGAGGCAACCAGAATGCTCATTCTCAGCTTCAGAACCACCCTAAAGGAAGAAGTAAACCAATATAGAACATCAATTTTTTTGTAACTGCCACCATGTAGTTTCTGAAAAAGGGTTATGGGCCTATTCTTATCATCTTCAAAACGTGCTTATCATTTGCAACACACAGGATTGTCATCATGGACAATGTCGCGGTGAAATCTTAGAACATGTTGGAGTAGAGGCTGCACAAATGATGGAGGAGATGTAGCCCATTCAGAAGTATGATGGTTCCCCTGGCGTTGGGCCATGGAGGTCACAATTTGAGCTTCACCTTGTACATAAGGGGTTGTTGAATATCATATTGGGAAACGAGGTACGCAACAGCTATAGATGAGGAGAAGCAGGCCTTCACAACGAAGAAGGCCTGCTCCTGGTGTCTGGAACAGCCAAGTTGGAGTGGGACTAATTCCAAGGCTACAAGATGGCAGTTGAAGCTTGGCAAAAACTTTGCACTATCCACCAATCCAAGTTGCTCACAAACAAAGTTTATGTGATGAAGCGGGTCCTCACAGTGAGAATTGAAAAGAGAGATGATGTCATCTCCGCCATGCACTAGATCCAGTTGCTCACCTCATAATGCAATGATGTTGGGATCCACTCATCACCGTCTTGGGAGGATGGCCAGAGGACAAGCTTACCTATGTTGCGGTTGCAGAGTACATCAAAATCCAGGCACGGAAAGGTCTCAACCTCCTCATTGGCCCTCATCACCAAAACACCTGATGGCAAAAGTTGGGGAAAGGAAGCGCAGGAAAAGGCAGTGCAAAGAAGGGTGCCAAGAAATGTGTGTGCCACAACTGTAGCAAGAAGGGGCACTGGGCCCAAGAGTGCCGAGAGGAGGTGAAGGCCGGCAAAACACCACAGGCAAGTCCCTCCTCAACGGCAAGAGGAACCAATTTCTCAAGAAGGCCAACGTGTAGTTCCTGGACTCCGCGCCCGGTTGGCCCGCGCGGAGCTCAAGAACCAATTCCTCAAGAAGGTGGGCTTTTTCACGTATGAGAAGTCCTCCAATGCAATGATGGTTGCAAATGATGCAAATGTGTCGGAAGCCGGCCAAGGTGATGTGGAGGTGGAAGTTGTGGTAGGCGGTGAGGAAGTCACTACACATAAGTCATGACATGCAATATTTCACTGGCTTGGCTGACATTCTGAGTATCCATCCCTGACGGATAAGGGGTATGAGGTGCTCTTTTGTAGGAAAGGTGCAGCGGTGCGCAATGACTGCAGCGGCAAAGCCATGCTGGAGGCAAAGTGCAAAGGCTTTCTCTACATTGTTGGGACCAAGGTGATCACCATGTCATCGGTTGCACCAGACTTGCAAGGGCACGTTGTGAACATAGCCAAGGGAGGAGCTCCTGACCTGGATTTTTGGCACCAACGGTTGGGGAATTTGGCAACCGTAGCCATTAAGGAGATGACAAAGCGCAAAATTGTGCACAGCCTCATCATTGACATGCAGAAAAAGTGGCACCAGATGCAGCGGCACACAAAAAGTGTGAGCCTTTTATTTTGGGCGAGGCGTAATGCAAGCCGTTAAATGAGAACGCAGCCCATGCATAGGACCTAATGGAGGTCGTGCTTAACAACGTGTATGGACCATTCAAATCACCTTCAAATAGCGGCTTGAGATACTTCATCACTTGAACATAAGGCTACAGTAGGAATCTCTTTGTGTACTTCATGAAGCGGAAAGGCAAGGTCCTAGACCGGCTGAATGAGTACGTCATAGTGGTGGAGAGGCAGACTGGCCAGAAGGTCAGAGCGTTACGCAACGACAATGGCGGTTAGAACGTGGGCTGTAGTATATAGATAAAGTAGCATGGCATCAAGTGGGAACCCACTACACCATATGTGCCACATTCTCATGGAGTGGTGGATAGGGCAAACCAGATGCTGGTGAACATGGTGTGGACCATGCTTGTGAATGTGAGGTTGCCGCTGGGCTTGTGGGCAAAGGTTGTGCGTACAGCAAGCTACACCATCAACCTTATCACAATAGAAGTGCTAAAGGTTAATGGTGGCTAGAAGACACCGCACAAGGTTTGGAGAAGGCGCAAGCCAAACGTGGCACAATTTTAGGTGTTCTGGATCAAGGCACACATGATGGTGCAAGCGGCGGAGCGATTTGACAGCAAGCTTGAACCACGGGCAAAGCTGTGCTTACTCCTTTGCTACAAGAGCGTGCAAATGGCATGTCCAATCTAGGACCCAAGCACGCAAGAAATCATCTGCAGCCGTTAGTTCAGTTTGACAAGCAGCAACGGTAGAAGTAGCAATGACATGAGCACCGTGAACTCTCCAAAAGAGGGGGATTGGTTCCAGATCCTTCACTACAAAAATTAGCTGGTGGATGCGGAGGTCGACGGTGCAGCATTGAAGCATGCCAGTGCAGCAGAGGCAGAAGCAGACACGGAGGAATCAAATGACGATATAGCTGAGTTAGAGATCCGTTGAAAAGATGCATCTGAGGAGGCACTGCGGATGCCAAAGCACGCACTCCCGGTGGAGTCGCACGCACTCGTCTCGTCAATGTGCCACTGGAGCGGAAGAGATCCTTAAGGAGCTAACCGGTTGATATCTTACCAGAGCAAGAAGAGTTGGAAGGATCTCAACAGAGCAACGCGGTGCCACCAAAACTGCCGCACCGCAGTAGGAGGTAGTGGAGAGCAGGAAGCGCTTCAACGCAGGAACCGACCAATGGATTTCCATGACGTGTGCATGCTAGTTGCATCAACAGAGTTGACTACCATGCAAGAGGCACTTGCGCATCCCAAGGGGGAGCACAGATGGAAATTTTCATGGCACATGTTGTTGTGACGCACATGCACACTGTGATCCGATTCCAGATGCTAGATGTCGGGCATGGGAAAGCTGGAGTTCCACCTTGAAGTGAGCATCACGTGGAACCAGAGGATGTGTACGCTTGAGTTGGGGCAGGCTAAATAAGTTGCAGAGGTGTTGAAGTGGTATGGAATGGAGGATTTCTAACCAGTTGGCAGCTTTGTCTTCACGGCCTTTGAACTGAGTGTGACGATGGCACCACAAACAAAAGACGAGAGGGAGGACATCGCAGGTGTGTCCTACAGATTAGTGGTGAGCAGCCTCATGTATGCCATGGTGGCAACTCGACCAGACCTGGCCTACGCGGTGGACCACGTGACCAGGTATGCCGTTGATCCTAGGCCACCACACTTGCAGGCAGTCAAGCACATCCTCCGATACCTGCAAGCAAGGCAACACGCGTGCCTGAGGTTTGACAGCAAGGAGCGGTTGGACCCCTTGCATCTGGTCTGCTGTACTAATGTAAACTACGCTGGCAATGTGAAAAGGCAAAATTCCACATCTGGCATCATGTTCTTCCTCGCTTGTGCAGCGCTCTTCTGGTGCAACAGGAAACAAGACCGCATCTCTATCTCAATGGTGTCAGCAGAGTACATTGTACTGGCCGAGGTGGTGAAGGATGCGGTGTGGAGCCTACGGTGGTGCAAGAGGACAATTCTGGCTCCATTTTGATGGCCACCAACCCGAAGCAGCGCATGAGGACAGAGCACATCGACGTTCACTACCACTACGCACAGGACATGGTTGAAAAGGGGCAGGTGGTGCTGCGGCATTGCAGCACACACAACATGCTTGCGGATTACTTGACCAAAGTGCAACATGCGGACCGGCACGCGATGAGCGTGACGGGGATTTGGAAGACCAGCCATGATGGGCTGGAGGGTGCAGCAGAAGATGGGTGAAAGCAAGCAGGAGCAATGAGCATGGAATGTGGAAGGGGGAGATGCTGGAGTTGTACTCATCCCCATGGTAGGAGTGAGTTAAAAAAGGAACACCAAAAACACAAGCCCATGTGGCTTAGTGGTTAATGGTGTCTAACTCTAGAAGCAAGGGCCAGAGTTCAACTTCCACAAGATGAATTTCTACTCTGCCTTAAAGAAGGCGGAAAACATGTGCCAGGAAGCTAGCTCAACTTCTAGAGTTCCTCTATAGGTTTGGTCAACAAGGCATCTAGAGGTATTATGGTCTTCTGGATACCTTCACACCTACTATAATCAAACTGAGGAATCTAGGAAGGGGCATGAGATTTTAGACGGGAGGGGGGATGCCTTCCAAGGTGAGAAAAAGGACAGCCTATCAAGGGATACTCTAGAAATCATAGAATCTGCTAGGAAGATAGGTATGCTTCCTAGCATTCCTAGCCAAATCTAGAAAGCTAGGTATGCTTCCTGGAATCTGCTAGGTATGCTTTGGTGTTCTAGAAAGCTTAGACCAGTGGATACAAAATTCCTCTTCTTTTGAGCCTTGACAAAGAGTTCATTCCCAGTAAATTGAGGCTAAAACTATTGCCACACTCTTTGACAAGGTTTTTGCCGTCCTTCGAATCAGTTGCCTCCACAGTTTTAGTCTCACCAAGGAGATTGGGATGCTGCTCTATTTCTCGTTGGTGGCCATGTCTTGCTCCAGGAAGTGTGAACACAAGATGTCTTGGACCCACGCCTTTCAGAGGTCCCAAGACATCTTGTGTTCACACTTTCTGGAGCAAGACATGGCCACCAACAAGCAAGAGAGCAGCTGCACAGTCCTTAAGTTTGATGAGACAGGCTTCGCCTCGTGGAGGTGACAGTTTGAGGTCTTCCTTGACAAGGGACTGCTTGAGCTTGTTGAGGGTGAAGAGACAGCTCTTCCATGATCCGCAACACAAGAGGAGAAGGGGGCATTCATGAAGCGTAACAAAAAGGTATTGGCACTCCTTGTGTCCGCATTATGCCCGTCACAACTTGGGCACATCCAAGAATGCACCCTAGCTAACGAATCATGGTCAAAACTCTGTTCCACATACCAATGAAGCAACCTTGCCAATCAACTCTTTATCTTCAAACGGCTCATCACCCTCCGAGCCGATGAAGGCGACAACGTCATGGAGATTATGCAACAGATTGAGTCACTCATAGCAGAGTGCGTGGCCACTGGTTGAGTCCCTCCTGGCCTTGCCAGATAGTTGGAGTGCCACGAACACAGTCCATGGTGGCAGGCAATCTGACAAGCTGAAGTACCCAAAGGTTGGTGAGTACGTCCGCAACAAGTGGATGCAGAGTGGCAATTAAGAGAGTGTAGTGGCATCACGTTTTGCCTACAATTGTTTTCCTCACAATGGAGGCCATGGCGACAAGTTGAAGGGTGCCAATCAGGGCACCAAGAAGGGAAGGACTTCAACTATAGCATGGAGGGCTACTATGCACGCAACTGCCCAAAGAAGAAACTAGACCGGTCCCAACGAGGCAAGAAAAAGGGCAATCATGCCCTCATGGTATACAATTCCACAGAATTGATGGATCCAGGTGTTTTTGTCCTTGACTCCAGATCAGGCCGCCACACGCAATGCAACTGGGTGTCATTCATCACCTACGGTACCTCGGAGAGACAGATGACAGTGGCCAGTGGAAAAACAGAGATGAATGCCGGCAAACGGAATGTTTGTGTTGAGTCAATGGTGGAAGGAAAGTCTATCACAAGCACAATCCACAACGTGCTCCACATTCCCAAGTTTGGGGAAATTCTTCTCTCCATTGGCCGCCTCACTAACAAGGGACTTGAGGTGCTCTTTACGAAGGAGGAGGCCATCATCCACACGGAGGGAAAAGGCGAGGTGATTGCACATGCCAAGAGGGAGAATGACTTGTACCTGCTACGTGCCAAGATCCTCAGTAGCTAGGTGGGGTCCAATGCCGTCAACCTTGCAACAAAACAATGAAGGAGATCTAGACCTGTTGCACCGCCAACTTTGCCACCTTTCTCAATTGACGGAGAAGGAGATGGAAAAGAGAGAGGTGGTGCAGGATCTCCAAATTAGGGGCCTAGATGCAACCAAGGAGACTGTATGCAAGCCATGCATTTTTTGCAAAGCAATGCAGCAGCCGTTCGCGGCCAACGAGACACATGAATGGGCAAAGTTGGCAGTGGTATACAGAGATGTGTGTGGACCACTTGAGAGCTCCATCGGTGGAGCTCGCAACTTCCTCACCTTCATCAACAACCACGGCAGAAAACTCTACCTCTACCCCATGAAGCGGAAGAGCAAGGTCTTTGCGTGTATGCCAGAGTTTGTGGCATATGTGGAGCAGCAAAAAGAGTTGAAGGTAAATGAATTTCGGAGTGACAATGACAGTGAATATGCGGGCTGCCTTGGGTGGATGAGGATCAAGGGGATTGAGTGGTAGAGAGAAACTCCACGCTCCTTGCAATAGAATGACGTTGTAGAGAGAGAAAATCACACAATCCTTGACATGGTGCGACCCATGTTGTGCGACACCAGCATTACACAACGGCATTGGAAGGAGGTGGTACAGAAAGCGGCATACATGATGAATCTTACACCAACCAAGCCGTTGAAGGAAAGAGAGAGCAAGGTGTGGAAGACGCCAAATGTGGTGTGGTGTGGGAGGAAGCCGACGGTGGGTCGCCTTCGCACATTTGGTTATGTCGCACATGTGAAGGGAGGAGCAAGATGCACCCTTGTACCCGTCAGTAGCAGATTGTACGGAGTCGAAGGTTCCTTGGGTATGAGGACGGAAGTAAGGCGTACTGGCTCTTTGACCCAAGGCGGTACCAGATTGTGTGGATTCGTGATGTCACGTTCCATGAGAAAAGCCGTTGGATGGACAAGGAGGCAGATCTCTCCATGAGTGGAGAGTACATGCCACTCCTTGAGAGAGAGACACCGGAGGACATATATGAGGGTGACGTTCTTGCAACAGCTCCAATTGGTGAGGATCATCCAAGGGATGGGCAAGTGGCAGATTCTACTATGGTCAGTTTGGATGAGGAGTCCGAAGCATTGAAGCTGGACCAGGGGGCTGGAATCCGGCCAGTGTTGCCAAGATTTCCAAGAGCGGGGGAGTAGGCGATTGGACAGGAGGGCTCCGAGAGGGGACATTAGCAACAACAACCGCCTCAGCAGCTTCACACGAGCAGCTGTGTGTAGAGAAGGACCAAGGGGTACAATGCCGACAAGGGCATTTAGACTAGGTTTGCACAGGCCTTCTTCATGAAAGAGGAGTCTGAATCTGTGGAGGAGGCACTTTAGCAAAAGGATGGGGCTGAGTGAGAGGGAGAAAAAAAAATTGAGCTCGCCTCCCACAAGGAGAACTGCACTTGGAAGTTGGTTGACCAACCGGAGGGCAAGAAAATTATCAGCTCCAAGTGGGTCTTTTGGAAGAAGCTCACAAAGGATGAGAAGGTGGAGCAGTACAAGGTGCAGCTGATGGCAAACAGGTATGTCCAGAGAAAGAAAGAGCACTACAATGAGACCTTTGCACCAGTGGCCAAGTTTTCCTCCATCTCTACTATCCTCTTGGTGGCAGCAGTATGTAACTACGAAATCCACCAAATCAATGTGAAAACTGGACAATGAAGTCTACGTGGAGGTGTTGGAGGCGATAGATGTGCCGCAAGGGAAGGTGTGCCAGCTTTGCAGGGCGCTTTATGGACTGAGGCAAGCTCCACTTATGTGGTAACTCAAGATGGATAGCTTCATGGGTGAGCTTGGCATCAAGCGCTGCGAGGCGGATTATAGCGTGTATGTGCACAAGTAGCTAGGGCTCCATCAAATTTTTTTCCTCTATGTGGACGACCTCATCCTTGTGTCATCAGATGAGGGGGAGCTCAAGAATCCGAAGCAACAGCTTGATGGCTGGTTCAACATGACGGGCATAGGCAAGCTGGACTACTACCTAGGAATTGCCATCAAGAGGAACCAAAAAGCACACACACTGGAGATGGGACAAGAAAACTATGGTCAGGAGGTGCTCTGTCGCTACATGGAGGAGTGTAACTTCATTGGCACACCTATGACAATGACATGTAAGCTGAGCTTGAGCATGGGCCCAAGAACTGAGGACAAGAAGGAGGAGATGGCTGGAGTATCGTACTCGTCCGCAGTTGGCAACATAATGTACGCCATGGTGGCAACGCGGCCCGATCTTGCCACTGCCAAGGGACAAGTGAGCCGCTACGTTGCTGATCTGGGGCTGCTCCATTGGCAAGCAGCCAAGAGAATCCTCCACAACTTGAAGGTGACGATATAGTCTCGACTTGTGTTTGGAGAGGGAGCCCGGACTGACTCCCTCGAGTTGGTTGGCTACTCTGACGCTGACGGGGCAGGTGATGTTGATGACCACAATTCAACATCAGGTCTTTGTGCTTGGTGGTGCAGAAATGTCCTGGGCAAACCGGAAGCAAGACTGTGTGGTGCTATCCAGCACTGAGGCAGAGTATGTCGCACTCACGCGCTATGGCTGCGGCGATTGCTCAAGGAGATTGGGATGCTGCAAATGAAGCCAACACCGCTACATGTTGAAAACATGAGCGCCATCAACCTGACGAAGAACCCCGTGCTAGACCAGAGGACCAAGAAAACAGAGATCCGGCATCACTTTGCACATGACCTTGTTGCAAAGGGTGATGTGGTGCTTGTGCACTATGGCATGAAGCACATGCTCGCTGATGCCATGACAAAGGCACAACCCAAGGACAGGCAAGATGCCACTTACATGGAGCTTGGGCTTTCCCAAGCCTCTTGAGTTGCAGGTTAATCATGCAAAACTGCCATGGGTGATGCGCAAGGGGGTGATTGTTGGATTTGTGCTCACCATGGCAGGAGTGACTCCAAAAAGGAACACACACATCACCACGGCGTGAGGGTGTGACATACAGCGCCGCCATGATAGGGGCCGTCCCTTATGGCAGATCCCTCACATCATCGACAACATCCCCCATTCCCCAGTTACTAACAACACTGGTCCAGGCCACAAGCATTGGTGCAGCACACGCGGAGCATTCAGCAGTTTTTGCAGCCGGACATTCGACAATGGCAAGTCATGCTGCAGCTGTAGCGCTTGCTGCCGCAGACTACGCTGCTGCGTTGGCTGCTACAGCTGTTGCAATAGCTGTGAGCATTGCTGCCACTACACTTGCGGAAAGTGCAATAAGCTAGCCCGCCATATCCACCACCCTCGCGCCTCTATGTGGTAATCGGTCTGCCGCAACATTCAGCCGTGGTGTCCACCAGGCAGCCATGGGTGCTGGACTTAACGGTGGAGGGAAGGATGTGGAGGGGGAGGAGGATGATTCGAAGGACAGTGATGAGGATGAAGATGCAGAGAAGGAGGTGGACCTACAAGGCGATGAGGCATTTGATCATGGTAAGTCCATCAACAAAAACGTGGACATCCTCCATGGTGATTGGGAGGTGGAGGCTATGGCAAAGTCCCCACAATACAGATGGCATTTAAGGATGCAGCAGCAGCCGTTTGTGGCAATGCAATGAGTAGCACAAGCGTGGAGGAGCAGCAGTTGAGGAAAGATGTTCAACTCCATGTGGAAGGAGTGTGCACAAAGCAGAGAAGTCGGGGACGAGGGCGTGGGTCCGGTCGGGGTAAGAGGAGGGGAAGAGGAAGAGGTCGGGGAGGTGGAGGAAGGAAGAAGGGCGGGGAAGAGGCAGATTTTAAGTTGCGTGATAGTGAGGAGGAGGATGAAGAGCGTGTCATCATGGGTGCCATGGTGGGAGATGAAGATGAGAGGGAAGAGATCTTGGGCAGTGAGGAAGACAGGGAGAGGAAGGAAGAAGAGGATTAAAGACCACCGCGTCCCACCAAAAAACTGGTTGACATTACCAGTGAACCACGATTCATCACTTCACCAATGGTCAGAAAGTTGTCTTAGCAGCATTATGTTGATCGTGAGAAGCTACCAGTGGATGTGGATGCAGAGTGGGAGAAGTGGACTGTTCAATGCGTCGAGAGTGGTGAGGCGTTGACATATGGCAGGCATGCACATCGTGAGAAGCTACCGCAAAAGCAGATTGCGGCAGAAGAAAATTTGGTGTCACTTCAGGCGCAGGTGCAGCAAGTTGAAAGCAGTGGGTCAGGATTGCACGTTCTTGAAGGGCAGGGTTGATGAGGGAGTAAGCTTGGAAAGCGCAAGAAGCTTGCAGATGATGACAGTGTGGCAGTTGAGTGGACCCGGAGAAAGAGGCACTACTAGATCTCGCCATATACAATGACCGGGAAGGGATTGAACATCCGTAAAAGAATTTGTTTGGGGAGTATGAGATAGGTGGTCCGGGAAGGAAGTGGGGCCGCAAATGTCTCATGTGCGGTTTCCATTGTGTCGCTGATAAGGGAAGTCCTGGCAATTGTGTTAAGAACCTCTGCACAAATCATTATGCATCTATTTACAAGACGTTGCCCCATTACCAAGACAATTTTGTTGAAAGCACTGGTGGTCCTATTGAGCGCACGTTTGCGGCAGGTCGTCCCAACTTCAACAAGAAGTATCTCTCCCACCTTATCCGGAGATAGCTCGTGGAAGCAGAGGTGGCAATGTTGAAGATTCAGCATCCGCGGTTCGTCGCCATCCTCAAGTATTGTAGCACTGATGCCGACGTCCCTGATAGGCATCGGATTTCAGAGGACATCCTGAAAGACTACGTTTGGTATGGAGACATGATTAGAGACTTGCTGCATGCTTCCGATGCAAAGATATCCCTGACCATAGATGTGTGGACAGGAAAAAACAAACGGACGTATCTAGGCATCACAGCACATTGGGTTGAAAATGTGTGGAAGCAGAAACACTGCTTGTTAAGATTCATGCCACTACCAAAGAATCACTCAGGAGAGAATCTGGTGCATGCTGTGGCTGCATGTGTCATTGAACAATATGGATTCACGGGGCGGATCATGGGTGTGACTGTTGACAACCACACTGCAAATAATAAAATGCTACAAGAGTTGGAAAGGTTGTATCCAACAACGTTTAGCACACTTTAGGTGCTTCACTCATGTGCTGAACTTGGTGGTGCAGACTTTAATTCCGGGGGCGGATGAGAAGACGTTGTTTCTGAAGGTCCGACAAATACACACCACTATCCGTCGTTTGCCGACATTGCTGGAACAGTGGAGAGAGCTGAGGGGTGGTCACGGAGAGTATCTTGCTTTGGATGCCCCAACTAGGTGGGGTAGTACTTTTGCAATATTGAATGAATTTTCAGCAACAGCGTCAATAAGAGAGGCACTGTTGGAGAGGAACCCGCAGTGGGAACTTTAGGTGAAGAAAGGATTTCACGTTGAGAGCGATGACCTTGCCTGGGTGGATGGTTTGAAGTTGATCCTTGAGGAGTTTGAGAAGGTGGGGAAGTGGGAACAAGGAACATACCCCACTTTGCACAAGGTGATCCCACGTTATGACTCGTTAATGAAGCATCTTGACAAAATGCTCGTGGAGCCCAATGTGCCTGTCACGTTACATAGTCGCACTGAGGCAGCAAAGGCACACTTGCAAGGGTATTGGGAGAAGGTGTCAGACTTCTGTGCAGTTGCCACAGCGTTGCACCCGCAATTGAAGCCTGACTGGCTCTTGGAAGGGCAAGTGGGGTTGGAACCCTGTGACAGGCACACAAGTGACAAGGTGAAGCTTCTTGTTTCTGATGCGTTAGCAGAATACAAGGCAATTGTTGCAGCTGAGGATGCACGGAGAGAGGGAAGGCCGGCAGGAGGGAGGGGGACTGGAGGGAGCACGAGAGATTCAAAAACTTCATTGACAGCAGGGGAGGATGATGACTATGAGGGCTCATAGCGTACCAGTAGTACGACTGGTATGCTATGAGCCCTTTGGCGCTTTGTGGGAATATGTACTCCTTTTTGTTGAATGGAATCATACAAAGGAGAGATCTTATCAAGTTCCTCTTCCTTCTTACCCTCCTCCCTCATTTCTCCATTGGTCACTCTTCTTTCCCCTCCAAAAATCTCTCAAACATTTTATAGTCAATCATGGTAAAGTATGCCTTGTTTCTTGTGGACAATGCACATGAGATTTATGATGTTGGAAAAGTGTGTGACACCATAACTTTACCAAAGCGTGTACATACATGACATTGTGTTAACAGTGTTCTTCATAAGGTGTTAAACATTTTAAAATATGAAAATGTTTGAGGCTACATTCAATGAATACGTGGGAAGTCAGTGCTCCATATCAATGTTTTCTTGTGGTTCCACATCGGAAATTCATGCACCCATCACCACCTCCTTTAATCTTTTGTGAGAGAACACACGTAATTTGATGACTAATTTTTTTAAAAATGTTTGGCATCTCGTACAATTATGCAACAATGCATCTTTTATGTAAATTTTGGATGCTTGATGGGTAGTAAGTTACATATACTTTTCTTCATGTAGCAAGGGAAAAAAATCATTATAACCTCCATTTGACATAACAGAAAGAAATCTTACTTTTCTGGTTTGTTTTGCAAACTGGAAATGATTTCTAGCACAGGCAAAAAAATCAATGTTTTGGGTACCGCGGTACAAAACTGGTACCACGGTACAACTTGTTCTATGAACGACAGTATACTGTGTACCGTGGTACTCGTTCAGTACTGTGGTATTCTTCAAATACGGTTGGTAACGCGGTACCGTTACCGGCATCGGTAGTGACCTGCTAGAAAAGTAGTAACACCGTGGTACTCAAGTACCGTGGTACATGAGTACTACGGTACTTGATACCGCGGTTTACCATCCCTGATCCCAACCAATTAGGCTCAGCTTCGTGGGGTGAGAGGAACTTACCCTTAAACTTGCAAACTCAAACCTGAGCAGTAAGACGCCTTCCCCTCACTACCTACCGATGTGTGACATGCAACCGCATATGGAGAGGAACCTGCAGATCACAAGCCCTTGCAAACGTGGTGACTTCCTGAATTGGACTAAGAAAAAGTGCTTTATCAGCATGGACACAGCCGAAGGCAAGCGGAGTATTTGCACATCCAATGGCGTGCTGACAAGGCAGATAGCAGGGGCATCGCCAGTGCAGCATGCATGCACCCCATCTCTGTGTCTTTCTGCTACAAGTGTGAAAGTAAAGATCTGATGCTTCATTTGTGGTCTGCATGTGGATTTCTCAAAAAATCATAAAGCGAGAAAAACACATGCGGGTTGCAGTTTTGGCTTGTTTGAAATGACAATCTGTTGATAGCAACCGCCACCAGTTTGTGTGGACCAAGACAGTAGTTATGGTGGCGAGCCGCGATTGAGCCTGCACTCGGTTCATTTCGACCCACCACGATAGCTATTGGTGTCGATTACCCGTGAGAGACTCGTTTGGGATTCCTTAGTCACATGATCCCATGCTATCTCACGTCTCTTGAGAAATTTGCCTCCTGAAAGAATGGAGCTGATGCTTTCCTCCCTGGTAAATCGGATGCAATTCAGTCTACAATGTTCAATGTTCACAGCTGCAATTATTCAAGGGGCTTGTAGGTGAACATCAAAACAATTTCAATACAGAAGAAGAACTGAATCTTATCCACAGAAGGATCCAAGAATAAGAGACGTTCTTCAGGTGAATATGGAGAGGGAGTTGGGCCGCAATCAAGGAAGATATGTGGATACACAGATACCCTTGACTCAACTCTGTGGGTTGAGCAGTGGTCAGTTTGAGCATAGAAACATTGTTGGTAGTTTGGTGGAAAAACCCGCGGAGGCGAGCAAGCCGCCGGGCGGCGGTCTCCTTGACCGCACAATGGACGGAGAGAGAGAGAGAGAGAGAGAGAGAGAGAGAGAGAGAGAGAGAGAGAGGG
>SZWC01005362.1:35758-49418 GCA_023375785.1 Penium margaritaceum | reverse complement strand
TACCTGGACAGCAGCAGCAGCCTTTGCCTCACCTTCAATGGAAAAAACAGTCCCATCCTCATCGGCTACAGTGATGCATATTGGGGAGGTGACATGGACACAAGGAGGTCGACCAGTGGGTTCGTGTTTGTGCTCGGGGGAGGTGCAATCAGCTGGAGGAGCAAGAAGCAAGAGTGTGTTGCCCTCTCCTCCACCGAAGCAGAGTACATTGCCCTGAGTGAAGCAGCAAAGGAAGCTGTGTGGCTGCGTGAGCTGCTAGCAAGCCTTGGACAGCAGCAGACTACAGCCACCACCATCTACTATGACAACATGAGCGCCATTGCTCTGACGAAGAATGTCAATTTTCACGCCCGCACCAAGCACATCAACCTGCAGTACCACTTCATCCGTGAGCTCATGGCAAAGCAGGTGGTGCAGATCAAGTTATGCCCTTCAAGAATGATGCAGGAAGACTTTCTAACCAAGCTGCTGACAGCGCACCGCTTTCAGCAGCTGAGGGGACAGTGCGGACTTGTGTGATTTTTATTATCGTAAAGTGGGAGAATGATGGATGTAAGAGTGCCAGAAAGTGACAAAAATAGGTTGCTTGATAAAACTTATCTGGCATGACAGTTGCGTAAATGATTTTATATAGGTTCCAATGCACTTTACGGAACTCAATACGGAGTCTTTTTGAGTGAGATATGGATTTCCAAAGTTTGGAGATCATGGGTCGGGTTCAAGTGATGACCTGAGCACTTTGAGCTCAAAAGGCGGCACGATTATTGGCCAGGACGGCTGAGAGCAGCCTTCAAGGAGAAAAAGCGGCTGGAGGACATCAAAGAGATTTCAAGGAAGGTGCAGACATTGATTGTTGGTCGTCCAAGTAGTGTGAGACATAATTCTCTTTTGTGACAAGGTGACTGCCGCACATCCCGCTAGGCTAGGAGAGTGTGCTAGAGGGTAGACTTTGAGAGAGTGTATCTCAGTGCTCCCTAGGCCAAATGAGGCATATAAGGGCTTTTTAGAAATCTGTGACGATGCACTTCTCACTCCAGAGTTTTTTCAGACATTCGTGTTCTCTGCAAACCTACATTTGCTTCTGTCATTTCTTTCTGTGCAAGCTGCAACCCCCTCTCACAAACAGTTGGTCCTGCCTAGGCGGCTCTTAGTGAGCCTGATCACCTCCCTGAGGGCTACCCCAGTTTCCATCAGTTTGAGCCTTGGCTGAGGGCAATTTTGGCCATTATGAGCAAGCTACACCTGGTGGATCATGTTTCCTTTCTCTGACAAAAATTTCACACCCTCCACCCCCCTGAAGAATGCATTGGCCCCTTCATGCAACATATGCAAGACATCTTGCTAAGATTTCTGGAGGCGGGAATGGGTCCCACATCTTTGTTGGACAGGTAAGCTGTAAAGTTGCCGCTATGGAGAAAATTTTAAGGAGTGTGGACTGATGTGAACCTGATAAGAACAGTAGCAAGAACTGTCAGAAGATTGCGGCAAGAGAGGTCAGCATTGGCAAAAGCAAGCAGAAGCAAGATGGCATGTACAATGACATCAGATGAATGATAGAAGCATGAAAACATGAAGAGTTGCGGGAAGTTCGTCGCGCGAGCATTGAAGGGGACTGATGTCTGGAATGGAGGTGTGAGGTAGACAAGCAGGTGGTGAAAGAAAAGTTGAGGCAGACCGCAAGTGATGAATGGATGACACCTGAACAAAGGAACACGTGTGACGAAATGAACTGTCACAAGTTGAGAGTGGAGGGTGAGAACGGAATGGGCGAAGAGCGAGCAGAGTGGAGACACGGTGGCAAAGCCGTGGAACCAAAGGCAAACAGGATGAAGAAAAATGTTTTGGGTTAACTCGAGGGAATGAACATCCTCGGTATAAATAAGCAGAACAGGATAGGATTCCTATGCAATGGCTTCTTTTTGCTAGCCGGAAGCGAGTGACAAACTTCACTTGATTAGGGGATCTCTTGACCGTTCGGTCTCAACGGGTAGTTTCCCAGAGCCATTTGTCAAGTAGGTTTGTCCGGGATCTTGAACCATTTATTGAGAGCTGGGGTAATGTCCGAGGGATTTTGTCACGTCAGATTCTATTTCCAATACCCCCCTGTGAATTTGACAAGCCTTTAGGAAGGGTGACCTCTTGTGCTAGTGGTAGTACACTTCCTCCCACATGGGTGAACGTTCTACTCCACAGTGCATAAGTAGGTTGTTTCACATTTCCCGAAGGTCAGAAGGAAATTCATCCACCAGCTGACGAGGACTCGTTTGAGCCCTTCCCTGATTTCTTGATCTGCTCCTTGTGATGGCGGAGGGTTTCTTCAGAAACCGTTGGCCCCAGATAGGTCAGATTTCCAAGTAGAGCATTAGTAATCCCGTAACCATGCAAGAGTTCAGGATACAAGGCCTTATAGACCTGCTGTGCCCACTCCTGTGCAGTGGAGATGGAGGAAGTGTGCCGCAGATTCATACCCTTCCGGTGAGGTCCGGAAAACTGTCGTTGACTTGACACGTAGTTGCAATCCACTGCTTTCTCCACGCTTGTTGCAGGATAAAATGCCAGAGCTCAGGGATAGAGTCAGTCTTCAGTTGGTGATGAAGGTAGGAAGAATGGAGACGCTCCCCAAAGTAGACGGTAGACGTTTGAAGAAGGCATAGTCATAGTCCGGAATGGGGTGATGTGGTGAGCAAAGATGTTCATACTGACCGGTGAGGAGCTGCGCCATGTTATACTGGTTGATTGATGTTTGTTGTGCTAGTGTAAGCACGTGATGTTTCCAACCAGTGACATTGTTTCCATCTTCTGCTAGTAGAGCACACGTTTCCCATGAGAGAGCCATGTGCAGACGACTGGAGATCTCAGAGGAGTGGTGAGGTCTCTGAGGTATGAGTTAGAAGGTTGCAGGAGGAGGCCCTGCTCGTACAATAACTGCAGGAGGTGGAGAAGTGACTGATGACGAAGTGGGCGCAAGGGTGAAACCACGTGCTTTGCTTTGTAGAAGGGTAGAATGCGGCAAGGGAAAGGCAAAAGCCGATGTTCCGCGAGAAATCTGCTACTGTTTTGGGTGCAGGCTGCTGTGAAGTGAGCAGCTAGCTCGTGCAGATCCTTGAGTTGCAGTCAGATGCTGATGATTGCTGATGATGAGATAGAGGCTGATGATGGCGAATATTCAGGCGCAGGGACGATCCACGTGCGCTGCGGAAGTCTTCGATGTGGGCGCAGGTCAGCACGCAACGGGTAATGCGACCGGGCAAATCCTTTTCTCGAATGAAGAATGATGCAGGAGGTGGAGAAACGATTGATGACACAATGGGCGCTAGAATGAAACCACGTGCGCTGCTGATGTCAGGGGAGTAGGATGCGTCAAGAGGAAGGCTTGAGCCGACGCGCCGCGATAAATGTGCTACTGGCTTGGGTGCAGACCACTGTGAGATTGGCAGTTGGTTTGTGCAGGTCCTTGTGCTGGCTGCAGATGCTGTTGGTTGCTGATGAGTAGGCGGAAGCTTGTTGAGGAAAGCTGCACACAGGAGCAAGCCGCGTGCGCTGCGAAGTTTGCGGTGTGGGCGTAGGTCGTCGCGAGAATGGCGATCTGGCCGGGCTAATCCGTTTTCCAAGCGGAGGACAAAGAGAGGTGAGGAAGGTGACGAAATGGGCGCAGGGAAAGAACCTCGTGTGCTGCAAAGCAATGAGGATGATGATGAAAGGAAATGAGGTACTGGAGAACGATGAGGAAGCTGATGCTGCTGGAGATACTGAGGCTGCTGGTGACACAAAGGGAGAAGACAATGCGAAGGCAATTTGTGCAAAGTTGAGAAATGTGAGAAAAAGGAGACTTGTTGGATGGTGGCAACAGAGGAGGATGAAGGAGATGGGAAGCAAGAGCATTGGTGGTGGGCACTAGTGAGGCAACCAACTACTCTGTTGCCAGGAAAGTGACAGCTTGTTCCCCAGTTGGCCTGAGACCGACAAGCAGAAAGACTCGTGGTGTCCTATATCCTGACAGTGAGAGAGAGAGAGAGAGAGAGAGAGAGAGAGAGAGAGAGAGAGATGGTTGCAGCAGAGGCAATCGTGAGATGAGTATAGACGTCTTCTAATATCAGGAGAGTGACGAATTGTTCCCCAGATGGCTCAAAATGTGAGCAGGAAAACTTATGGTGTCTGATGTCCAGACATCGGGTGGCAATCTACTGCTGTTGAGGACGAGTGAGGTGTTGGAACTGGAGGAGAGAGGGAGCCTTGGAGCAGCAAACATGTGGGACTGGAAGGACATCACTTGTGCTAAAGAATGGTTGTTGAATCACTCAAAATGATGGAGTACATATAGAGTTAGAGCTAGGGCAAGTCAGCCCTCTCACAAACCACACCACTTAGCCAAGGTGGCTAAGGCTCACACATTAGAATCCATAAACTCACACAAGAGAGGAAATCAGCCTAGCAATCAGGCTGACCACTCACACACGACCTAGAGAGCTAGAAAATTCTCTCATGGCACACTCCTAGTGGTCACATAACCCACAATCCCATGGAGAATCGCCATGTGTCCATGGCTAGCACACAAGGATCTCACCTAACCTAAAAAGTAAGGGGAGATACCTTTTTCCTCATCAGCACACTCTGACAAGGCAACCAAAGAATCTAGGACCTTTTTGGATATTTCTCGCATCAGGTCTTGACCCTGGACCTCTTGCCTTTTTCTTTTCTCAGGCTAAGGCACGGAGCCATCGCCGATGGTCACCCAGATACAGGCGGTCGATGACCCCAGAATCCTCGAAAATTCATATCTCCCAATCCGACCGTTGGATCGGCCTAAAACTTGGGCCGTAGACAGTTTGCCTCCTGATCTTTCCAACTATGAAGTTGGATTGACCATCGGAGCAGGCATCTGGTACTTTCCTGGAACTTGCTCCTGTGGACCTGAAACTGAGTCGGATGGCTCCTTTCCCAACAACCTCCCACTTTGCCATAGCCAGAGTGGGCTGAGTCCACATGCCTTCGGGCAAAACTGCTGCTTCTCATGGGTCATTGACTTGGTGCAGAAATCAGCAACTTGCTTGCTGGTTGGAGAAAACTCCAGCTTGATAGCACCCTCTTACACCATGTGCCTGATGAAATGATATGCAATGTCAATGTGCTTGGTGCATGCATGGTGCTCAGGATTCTTGGCAAGTGCGATTGCGCTCTGGTTGTCGACGCCCACTGGAACCAGAACTGCCACACCCACTCATCTCTGCCATGAGACGCTGAAGCCAAACTGCTTCCTTGGCTGTAAAACTGAGAGAGACATACTCATCTTTCGTGCTTGAGGTGGACACAACCACCTACCGCTTGCTGAACCAGTTTATGGCACCGCCATTCATGAGGAACACATGTCCATAAATGGACTTGCGGTCCTTAGGGTTTGAAGCCCAATTTGCATCTGTGTAGCCAATGATGCTGTTGTCATTTCCGTTGTAGGTGATGCCAATGTTGATGGTTCCAGCAAGGTAGCGGGAGATCCGCTTCACTGACTTCTTGTGCTCAGGTCCGGGATTAGCCATGTGCTGGCTCATAGCGCTCACAGCCTATGCGAGGTCCGGCCTGGTTGCCACCATCAGGTACATGAGACTTCCGACGGCACTCTGGTACTTCTGCCGCTCAGCTGCATTCGCTTCTCCATTGAAACTCACGAGTTACTACCGCGTCTCCAGTAGCGTGCCGATGGGTTTGCCCACTGCCATGCCGAACCGCTGAAAGACATCCTTGACGTAACAACTCTGTTGTAGCGAGAGAGAGAGAGAGAGAGAGAGAGAGAGAGAAAGAGAGAGAGAGAGAGAGAGAGAGAGAGAGAGAGGGAGAGNTGCCCACTGCCATGCCGAACCGCTGAAAGACATCCTTGACGTAACAACTCTGTTGTAGCGAGAGAGAGAGAGAGAGAGAGAGAGAGAGAGAGAGAGAGAGAGCATGATTTGCAATCACGCCTGATCTGGATGCCGAGGAAGCATGACGCCTCCTCAAGATCAGACATCTGGAAGCGCTCCTGCATGGCCTCCTTGAACTCCTACAGTGCAGACATGCTGTTAGAAAGGAGGAGCATGTCAACCACATATACGATGATGATGAGCACCTCATGACCATGCTGCCAGCGATAGATGCTGTAGTCACACTCGTTGCGCTCAAACCCCATGCACTGCAGCGCCGCATCCAATTTCTGGTTCTAAGCACGCGACGCTTGCTTGAGGCCGTACAGCGACTTGTGCAGCTTGTAAACCAGGTGCTCCTGGCCATCCATGACAAATCCCTTTGGCTGCTCCATGTAGGTCTCCTCCTCCAAGTCACCATTCAAGAATGTTGACTTGACATCCATGTGGTGGATCTCAAAGTCCTCGGCTACTGCATAAGAGAGGAGCGTGCGTACAGAGGCAAACTTTTCAAGAGGAGCAAAGTTTTTAGTGTAGTCAATGCCTTCCTGCTGCGAGTAGCCCTTGGCAACCAGCCTCGCCTTTTACTTTTCGAGGTTGCCATCTGCACCCCTCTTCTTCTTGAACACCCACTTGCACTTGATTACCTTGCATCCCGGTGGACGCTCAATCAGCTCCCACGTACCGTTTTCAAGCTGTGACCGTATCTCCTGCTGCATTGCTTGCGCCCAATCTGCTGCATCTGGTGCAGCCATGGCTTCCTTGTATGACGTCGGCTCATCAGAGTCTACTGCAACTGCGACGTTCATCTGGTCTGGTTTTTGGAGCATCTAGAAATGCCCACGCTCTCCAGGCTTGCAGCGCACCCTGAGAGGGTACCTACGACCTGGTGCTGGGGCGTTAGCGGGCGACTGATGCGGTGCTGGAGGTACAACTGCTGCTGCTGGTGGTGCTACATCTTCTTCCTCTACTTTTTCCAATGAGGCCGCTGTATCTGTTGCATTAGACATGAGAGAGTAGAGTGGTTCTCCCAATGTCACAGTAGAGGAAAGGTCAGGAGAGACTTGGTCAGGAAGGGTATCTGCTCCCACTGCCTCGTCAGCTGCTGGTTTTGTTGCTTCCTCACAAATAATGTTGGTGCCGATGACATTGCTCTTGTTGAAGACAAAATCCTTGGAGATGATGACGTGGCCGGTATCCCTCTCGTAGAGGCAATAGGCCTTGATTGCCACGTCATAGCCGATCATCAGCATCTACGCGCTCTTCGCGTCCCATTTCTACCGCTTCTCCGTGGGCACATGCATGTGCGCCAGGCTACCAAATGCGCGCAGATGACCCACGCTCGGCTTCTTGTCGAACCATGCCTCGTACGGTGTCATCTGCTCCAACGCCTTGGTGGGACTACGGTTCTTGATGTACACGGCAGTGCTCACTGCTTCGGCCCAGAAGTCATAGGTGAGCCGAGCCGCGTGCCGCATGGAGCCCGCCGACTAAACGATGGTGCGGTTGGCACGTTCTGCTATGCCAACCTGCTGCGGCGAGTATGGCGAGGTGCGCTACGCCTTGATGCCTGCTGCTGCGAGGTAGTCCTGGAACTCCTTGCTCGGGTACTCTCCGCCACGGTCGCTACGCAGCGCCTTGACCTTCTTACCCGTCTGGTTCTCCACCATGGCCTTGAACTCCTTGAACCTGTCAATGCACTGGTCCTTGGAGGAAAGGAAGTACACAGTAATGTAACGGCTGAAATCATCAATGAAAGTGAGAAAATACCTAGAGCCTCCAAAGCTCTGGGTCTGCATTGGGCCACACAAGTCTGTGTGGACCAGCTTCAGCACCTCTTTCGCGTGCTCTCCAGCTCCAGAGAACGCCTCACGATGCTGCTTCCCCTCCAAACAGCCGATGCACAACTGCTGCTCAAAGTTAGAGATGGTGGGCAAATCACGCACCATCTCCTTTGTTTGAAGTTGATGCAAGGCGCGCATGCTGATGTGGCCGCAGCGCGCATGCCAGGTTTTGCCATCTATGGCCTGCACCACTGCTGCAAGACTTTGCTCACACGTGATCTTGGTTGCCCCCAACAGGCGGTACATGTCTTCTTCCTTCACCAACCTGGCCAACTCCTCTCCCGTCTCCTTGTCGGGGATATAGCCATAGTCGTCGTCAAAGACAGCTCGTAGTCGTGTGTTGGTGAGAGAGGAAACTGAGAGAAGGTTGAACGCATCATTAGGTACATACAACTCGCCATGGAACACTTCCACTTCAATGCCACACGGGGTCTCCAACCACATCTCCACAATCCCAATCCCTTCAGCATACACCACCCGATCATCCCCCAAAGCAATGGGATGGGGGGGAATGGAGAGCAGCTGCATAAACCACTCCTTGTGGTGCGTCAGGCTCTTTGTACACCCTGAGTCCTTGTACCACGCCAGATCCGCCTTCTCCTTCTGCGACATGTCAGACTTTTCCATGAAGAGGCGGTCGCGCACCTTTTTGGCCACGTTCATGTTGCCAAAATGGCACACGCCGGTCTGGTTTTGCTGCTGCTGCTGCTGCTGCTCACGCTGCTGTGACTGCTGCTGCTGCTGCTGGAGTGGAGATTGCTGCTATTGCTGCTGTTGCTGCTCCTTCTGGTCCCTCTTGAACTTGAAGCACTCTTTCTTGCAGTGTCCCTCTTTCTAGCAATAGTGGCACTTGCCTTTCTTCTTGCATCTCTGCTGCCCAGACTGCTGCTACTGTTGCTTGCGTGAGTCCATGACCATAAAAGCTGCTTCACTGCTGCTGCCGCCATTGTGCTTTGCTGCATTGCGATGCAATTCCATCTGCACCAAGTGCATGCAGATGAAGTCCAGGTCGAGAGTCGGCTGGCACTCCAACGTCTCTCGCACCGTGTTGTAGCTCATTGGGAGTCCCCTCAGCAAGAGGAGGATGAAGCGCGTCTCTTCCACAGGATTGGCGGCCGCTTTCAGCTGCTTTGCCAGCTCCTTTGCCTTGTCCAGGTACGCCTCCATCCCTTCGCCACCCTGCACTTTCAATGCCATCATCTTCTCCTCCAAAAGCATGAGAAATTCAGGATCCTTGTTCTCATACTTCTTGCACAACGTGTCCCTCCCCTCTTTTGTAGTAGCCTTGTCAATCACGTACTGAAGATGGGGGTTGGAGAAGGTATTGAAAAGCAGCCTGTAGGCCTGCCTGTCCTTCTTCTTCCATTCCTCATATGCCGCTACTACAGTTTTAGATGAACTTGCATCTGTTGCACCTTTCTCCAGCGTCTTCCCCGCCACCACCTCCGCAGCGGTGATGCCTTTTGCCTGTGGAGGCGGAGCGCGCTCATCGCCGCTCACCACCTCCCACAAGCCCCTCTCCTCCAAAAGGAGGCGGGCACAGATCTTCCAAAATGTAAATTTGGTACATCCTTCCAGCCTCTCCAAGGGCTGGGCTGCTGTTACCACGCCTGCTGCTGCCATTTTGAGCTTTGGTGATGCTCAACGTTGCCATTGAGCGGCGGCGCTACCCTTGCTTCTGCTGCTGCTTCTGCTAGAAATCTGTCTGACAGAAAATGGACTACAGAGGCCAGAATACTGAGAATTTGGAAAGCTTGAGCCCACCACTGGAAAATTCAGCTCAAAAAATTTCAGATCGACCCATAAAACAGGGTCATCAATTGGGGATTTTTAGAGATATGCCCTTTTGAAAACAGGGTATGCTGCTGCTCCTACTCCAGCTCACACCAGCCAGCTTGTAAACGGCGTTTCTCCCAAACATACCAATAGAATACAAATATTTTTTGTACCAATGCAAATCTTAGGAAAAAATAATTCAATTCGCATATTCTAATTTTTAAATTTGACAAAGAAATGAGAGAGTTATGGTCATTACAAGGCGACAGTCTTACTCAAAGAGAAGAGTGTAGCCCTAGCCGACCTCGTGCCGGCTCAATCCGGCTGTTGGATGTTCGTGATCTTGGGCTCATTGGGAAGCTTGTCTTGCAAACTTCAAGATCTAGTGGTTGATCGTCAAATTTGGTGGAGGTTTCACCTTAACCTGTCACTCTCAAAGTGACGGCCTATGCTGGATGAAAGTGGCTGAACTTGGCTCTGATACCTAGTGTTGGAACTGGAGGAGAGAGGGAGCCTCGGAGCAGCAAACATGTGGGACTGGAAGGGAATCACTTGTGCTGAAGAGTGGTTGTTGAATCACTCAAAATGATGGAATACATATAGAGTTAGAGCTAGGGCAAGTGAGCCCTCTCACAAGCCACACCACTTGGCCATGGAGGCTAAGGCTCACACACTTGAGTCCATAATCTCACAGAAGAGAGGAAATCAGCCTAGCAATCAGGCTGACCACTCACGCACGACCAAGAGAGGTAGAAAATGCTCTCATGGCACACTCTTAATGGTCACATAACCCACAATCCCATGGAGAATCGCCATATGTCCATGGCTAGCACACAAGGATCTCACCTCACCTAAAAAGTAAGGAGAGATACTTTTTCTTAGTGAGCACACTCTGACAAGGCAACCCAAGAATCTAGGAAATTTTTTGATATTTCTCCCATCAGGTCTTGACCCTGGACCTCTTGCCATTTTCTTTTTTCAGGCTAAGGCATGGAGCCATCGCATATGGTCACCCAAATACCGGCGGTCGATGACCCCGGAAACTTCGAAAATTCACATCTCCCAATCCGACCGTTGGATCGGCCTAAAACTTGGATCGTAGATATTTCGCCACCTGATCTTTCCAACGGTGAAGTTGGATTGACGATCGGAGCAGGCATGTGGTACTTTCTTGGAACGTGCTCCTGTGGACCTGAAACTGAGTCGGATGGCTCCTTTCCCAACATGAGGGTGGCGCGAGAGGGCGGCTCGGGAAGATGAATGCTGTGAGGGTGATGTAGGTGGGACAGATGGAGTAGATGAATTAGATGAGGAAGACAAAGGCACTTGTCTCAATTGGGGAATGAAGCAGGACAGGTTGCCGGCAGCTGGAAGCTTCGAGGAAGATGGCAACTGGCGGCGACTCAAGAGTTGTTCATGGCTATTATCGACGACGCATCTCCAACTGTTGGCCACGGGCGCGGATTGGGCGCAGGGCTTCGTCAGGATGGCGAGGAGTCGTTTCAGTCTAAAGAGCAATCAAAGTAATGCTGCTGACATCAGCTGCTGGCAAAGCTAAGGGATACAAAGCGTCGGTGGTGGCGGCAGATAAATGCTAGACAAAGCAGCAAGGTGATTGCAATGGCGGAGCGATGACTGTGTCACGGGGCATCAGGTGATGTTGCCTGAGGCTCTGATACCATGTCAGAAGATTACGACAAGAGAGGTCAGCAATGGCAAAAGCAAGCAGAAGCAAGATGGAATGTACAATGACATCAGATGAATGATGTAAGCAAGGAAGTGTGAAGAGTTGCGAGGAGTTAGTCGTGCAAGCATTGAAGGGGAGTGATTTCTGGAACGGAGGTGCGACGTAGACAAACAGGTGGTGAGAGAAAAGTTGAGACTGACCGCAAGTGATGAATGGATGACACCTCAGTGAAGGAACACGTGTGACGGAACGGACTGTCACGAGTTGAAAGTGGAGGGCGAGAACGGAATGGGCGAAGAGCGAGCAGAGCGGAGACACTGTGGCAAAAACGCGGAACCAAAGGCAAACAGGATGAAGAGAACTGTTCTGGGTTTACTCAAGGGAATGAACATCCTTGGTATAAATGAACAAAACAGGATAGGATTCCTATGCAATGGCTTCTTTTTGCTAGCCGGACGCGAGTGACACATGTCATTTTATGAGGGGGTCTCTTGACCGTTCGGTCTCAACGGGTAGTTTCCCAGACCCGTTTGTCAAGTAGGTTCGTCCAGGGTCTTGAACCATTCATTGTGAGCTCGGATAAAGTCCAAGGGATTTTGTCCTGTCAGATTATATTTCCAACAAGAACATCTCCATATTCCACCGGAACTGTCTTCTGCAGAAAAGTTCGTGTAGCTTCTGTGAGCAAGTCAAATTTGTGTAATTACACAGAAGCCACAAAAAAAATGTAAACTTCAGGAGTGAAATTCTACTGGCAAGAGCACTAGTAGCAACTACACCACCTCAGTAAAACAAAGCAATTTTTTCTCATCATGCATTGATTCCTGGGCCATCCTAACAATAAAAGTAGGAAGATTCCCATGTCTATTTTTGGAACAGTAGAAACTACAATGAATATCTAGTCCTTCAGAAGAACAAGTGGCTGAACACTGCTGGAATTCTGATGGCAGGAAGTCGACACCGCTATGACCCTTGCAACAACTGAATCATCAGCAACTGTACTTACATCATACTCTGTAGCAGTAGCAGTTACATCAAGCTTAGCAGTCATACCACCTGCCTCCTCAGCTACAATGGTGGGAGCAGAACCTGGAAGGAAAGTAGCAGCCGTACTGCAGCCTTACTAGTTCCATTTACACCCTTTGACTGTGAGGCTGCACGTGGGGCAGCAGTATCTTCCAAAAAATTCATCATGTTTGCCACTCACTTGCATGAGAAATCATGAGCACAAACAGAAAAACTTCTGACACCTGCTATAAATACTGTTGGGTCTTCATCTGAATTTAGAACACAAGAAGCAACAGCAGCAGCAGAATCATGATGTTATGCTACTAGTTCAGCCATCACCACATGAGTAGCAAGATACAATGTTGATTTTTCCCCTGCTGCATGGACAGCAGTGGCTCCAGGAGCATCTGCTGCCCCTGTTCCCACTCTAGTAGTATGTGAAGCAACAAAAACAGCAGGATAATCAACAACACCAGAACCGGTGTCCAAGAATCCACTACATCTTCCACCAAAAGGAATTATTGGATGAAGCAAATGTGATCGGAACGTAGCACTTCACATACTGTTGCTGCGCTTGGAGCAAACACAAATTCAGTCTTGGGACCTGTGAACAATTTAGGAATCCGGATAGATGGTAATCTGAAGAACTAGATATTGTAAGCTCTTTTATTGAAAAATTGGGAGGAATGTGATTCATTGTTATAGAGCACAAAATCTTGAGGGAAAGCACAAAAATCTTGGAATCATTGGAGCTGTGGTAGTGGATAATTTTGGTGGTCGTACGTAGTACGTGTGAAAGGAACATGGTTGATTCAACAAGGAAAGAATTTCAAGCTGCTTATAATGATAAAGGTGATGTTTCCAGAGAAAACGTTTTAGCTGCTGGAGTATGATGCAACTGAGAACTTGAGGGAAAATGAAAAATGAAACCAAGAGTTCCCGCCTGTAGCTCAGTTTATGTGAAACCATCATCGTGGATGCAGATATATGAGTTTGTAATGCCTTGGTAATGTTGCAGCATCCCCATCCATAACATGCCCTTCATAACAGTTCTTACTCCCAGAGGCTCATTTGCAGAGAAAAGACACAAGATTGAGTCTGTCAACTACTGCATGAAGTATGAACAGCATACACACATGCCTATGTGGCTTGCAACATAATTTAGGATAGGAGATACACCACATGGTCGTGGAGCACCTCATGCAAGATTGAAAACACATCTCTCATGTGATAGTGACAAGCCAGTGTCCCATGTAATCCCTAGTGCAGGAAGTTAGCTCACCTACCCCCAAAATGCATGCCTGAATCTGTTGACCTCATAAACAACTGTGTATTCCCTTTCACATGCTGTCATCAAGATGATCTGTACACCATATTCTCATCATCAATGTCAAGATGGTTACTGACCATGGCCCCAATCTCTCTCTCTCTCTCTCTCTCTCTCTCTCTCT
>SZWC01005361.1:131389-150463 GCA_023375785.1 Penium margaritaceum | reverse complement strand
AGGGAGGCGACGCAGCACTATGGCGGCGACCTCATCAGCAAAAGCGGCGCGATTATCCTCAGCAAGCTTAAGGCGGTCCTCAGCCTCCTGCTGAGCCTCGCGAGCGAGGGTCAGCTGGCGCTGAAGAGTCGCTATGACTGACTCGTCGTCACCAGGCATGGTGACGACGCGAGGGCTCTGCCGGACAGATTTCGGCAGAGTTTCCCCAGCCCCAGTGGGCGTGGGAAAAATGGGGTTGCCTGAGGCAAAGAGTCAAAATGCTGCAGGTCAGCCCACCCCGAGTCAGACAGGACAAGCCACCGCAGAAAGAGAAGAGGGAAGGTACGCAGGCACAATATGCAGACAAGGGAGTCAAGAGGACGGGCTGCGGAGAAAAGCAAGGAGTGGAGGAACCACAGCAGCAGAGGCAGCAGAAAGAACAGAGACGGTGGAGGCAATGGGCACCACCAGAGCAAAGGCTCCAGTGGTGCAGGCAGCAGCGAGAGTAGAGAAGACTGCTGCAATGGAGATGGTTGCTGTGACGAGGCTGGAGGCGGCAGATGGAGCAGATGAGATGGCGGTGACGGCGACTGCGGTGGAGGTGCGAATGGAAGCAGCGGCTGCCGCTGTAGCTGATGCAACTGAGGCCGTTGCAGAGGCAATGGCAGATGCTGCAGCAGATATTTGTGTGCCTATATCAGCAGTCGCTGCAGCAATGGGACCATTAACAACCGCGGCCTCTGTGTATGAGTCTGCAGCGCGCCCTGCTGAGGTGGCGGCAGGAGCACGCGAGGCTCTAGCGGCAGCGGCAAAGGTGGCTGCAGCTGCCGCTGCTGCGTCAATGATAGCTGAGGTTGTGCATGTAAGGATACCCACAAGACTAACGACGTCCCGCGGGAACGCTGAGTGCAGCTGGGGAGCAGGAACCTCGGGATCGCCGGATGGCAGAGGGTCCTCCCTAAGAGAATGGGGAGGGGAGACGCTTACCGGACGATGACGTGACGCGCGAGCGGACCGTGCTGAGGCGGACTCGGACCCCCAGTCGCTGCTCATGCCGCGACGACGTCGTTCACGTCGGTGCGACGTTCCCCCGTTGTACTACTCCACCAACGCGGCCGCGTCTGGAACATCACCGTACGCCAGTCTGGCAATTGAGGTGGGAGGAAGGTGGGCGTCCTTTGCAACTGCTGCTGCAAGTGCAGTAGTTGAGACTGTAGCAACCATATCTGGAGAGATGTATGGCTTTCTGCTACGGTCGCTTTGCTGCTGCTGCTGCTGCTGTCGCTTTGCTGCTGCTGCTACTTCTGCTGTCGCCTTGTTGCTGCTGCTGTTGTCGCTTTGCTGCTGCTGCTGCTGCTGCTGCTGTCGCTTTGCTGCTATTGCTGCTGCTGATGTCGCTTTGCTGCTGCCGCTGCTGCTGCTGTCTCTTTGCTGTTGCTGCTGCTGCTGCTGTTGCAAGTGGATCGGCACCGGTTGCTAATGCAGCTGGGGACGATGACGGCTGCTCCCCTTGCTGCTGTTTCTGCTATCACTTTGCGGCTGCTGCTGCTGCTACTGTCGCTGCTGCTGCTGCTATCGCTTTGCTGCTACTGCTGCTGCTGCTGTGGCTTTGCTGCTGCTGCTGTCGGGTGCGTATCTGTGGCAGTGTGTGAGGGGAATGCGACGGCTGCTGTCATCGTAGCTACTGCTATCGCAGTCGTAGTCGCTGCTGAGAAGGCTGCGACTTAGGGCGTGGTGGTGCTGCTGCTCAAGCTACTGCCGCAGATGAGGCAGTTTGAGATCAACAGCACCCGCGGACGGGAGCAATCCCGCGGGGGTGAATGAAGCGAACACCCGCAAGTGTCCGCTCGTAGCTCCTGCTGTTGCCCGCCACAGAATGGGCAAGGGTAGGGAGCTGCCGTAGGAGCGAACGTGCTTCTCGTGACTGAAGTGGCGGCGGAAGCGGTGGTGGCGACGAAGATTGGCCGCACACCAGGATCGAGTGCTCGATTCACGAGCTCAATACCTCCTCTCTCCACTGCTCTGATACCAGAGGATAGAGGATCCCGGTAGGAGGGAGAGCGAGGGTCGAGGGAAACACGGACCGAGCACGCAAGAGACAAAGCGCCATGAACGGCGACGGTTTTGCCAAGAAGAAAAACGAGAGTGTCTTAGTAACCACGAACAGAGGTGTTACGCGGGCCCTAAGCTGCTGGCAAGGTGACAAGCGGGCGAGCAGCGAGCCCACCCTCGCTCTCACCCATGCCGAGCTAGGGTAGAACTTGGACCTGTTCCCCACATTAATCTGCTGTCAAGAACATGCAAGTCCAGGCCGAGAGAACAACCCGGCCATGATCCCCTCTTTCTCAAGAAAAAACCACTAGGAATCCTAGCGTCATCAAGAATTTATGTTGTGAGATGATGTGGTAGGGGGAACACTCAATTCTGGGAGCGACTCTGGATTGTCTTCTCTGAACGCCCACGAGTCACCACCACTTGAGATATAGCGTCAGCACCGATGTCCCTCCAGCATCAGTCACCTGCGTCAGTGCGATGAGTATGCAGCTAGGCCAGAGGTCACAACATGTCTGTGGCACATAAACCAACACCTACTACTCCCCAATGGAACGGTTTGTCATAGCACTAGAGTTGTACCATGGAGTATGTTGTCCGATTGCGGTCTCCTTGAGTCCTTTGCTTTTCATGGCCCTTATGACATGAAGTGGGTCTAGAAAAAAACTCCTAAATTGTCCCTTGCCAGACCATGTCATACCGTATAAGCTGTTGATTGATCACCATACTAACCTTAATCTTGCGTGTGTCTAGAGCTCCTTCTCATGCATATGGTACACCAAGGACCAGGACGGGTCCAAGATCTCACCACCTGGTCGTACGTGTGCCTTTCTTGGCACCTTCCCATACTCAAAGAGTTATAAGTTTTGGGACTTAGCTAACCTTTGCATCATCAAGTCATGTGACACCCTGCTAATCGCCAGTCAAGTCTTCACTTATGTGTTTTTCCAGTAGAATGGGAGTCTAGGCAAGTGGATGAATCTATCCAGTTTTCCTTACCTACGGTCCGGTCTCCAAACGATGACGACGCATCCATTGTGGTCGTTGGCTCAGTGACCTCGTCAGTTCCCATGGGCACTCCACAGCATGTCCCAACCTAATTTCCCACGAGCAGACATGTTCCCGTGCCTGTATGATTACCCAATGGCATGCTTGGTAATATCCTTGCATCAGGTCCTACTTGAACCTATAGACACTAATGAGTTGATTTGTCTTATATTACTTACACCTATCCTTTTTGTACTCCTCACGTCCGTCATCCAATGGTCACTTGAGACTACACCCTCTTCTTCCCAGCCCCAGGTGAGCACCTGGAGCTTAGGCTACTGCCACGAGCCCGTTGATCGCCTTCAACACTGGCCTCCTAGAAATTGGAAATGATTTAGGGCATGCACGTCCATGCAAAAACGAACATGAGCTATGTGTGTGAGTGCGATGCAAGACGGCAAGAATTTGGCGAAGTCTGGAACGCTGAATACAAAAGAACAAGGAGAAATTACAAATGAGCCCCTAGCGGGTTTCAGTAGGGGTCCTGACAGCTAGCCGCACCGGGCCCCGTCACCCTCGCTGAACCCGAACGAGTCAGCGGGGAGAACACACTATGTGCACTACTATAACAATAATAGTGGTCTCCTCGAGGCACCGGAACAGCTCTCTGAGAGCCCGGGTCTCGACCACCACGAAAATAGGAGCAGTGCCAAAAAATCTCGGAATCAATGTCCTGACATCACACACGGCTTTCCAAACATCAGAAGCACAAATACAGCCAATGGGTCTCCTCGTCGCACCGGTGCAGTCCATCGGGTGCGCGGGTCTCAACCCACCGAGAGAACTCTTCTAGCTCCCGACAAGCCCACACGGCTGCCGGAACGCATCGACCGCATCTCGCTGGCGCTGTCATAGGTGCTGGAGAAGTCCTGGAACAGTCAGGAGGCCCGTCGTGTCGTCACGCCCTCCTCTACCATATACCGCCAACGTTGGTATATGGATAATGCATCAGCGTCAGTTGTGACGGGTGGAAGCCACACAAACCAACACTCCCCCTGGCTGACATAGCCGTGCACACGAGAACAAATGAATGAAGGCATGGAACAACAACGTATGCCAAACCACAATTTTCACCTGTCAACCACACACACACTCATCTAAGGTCTCCCTGGACACTAACATATCCTACCCAATGTCTGGGTCTCGACCATGAGAGGAGTGATGCACACGCACACAAACGAGTGTAATTCACATCATACACATGTCAGACGACAAAATGGTCTCCCCGTGACACTGGCGGTACCATTGCCCGGATCTCGACCACTAATGGTGTTAAATCGAGATCGAGACCGGTCTCAATCTCGCCTGTCTCGATCTTTTTCTCATCTCCTTGTCTCGTACCGCACGACACGAGACAATCTCGATTTGTCTCGCGCGAGACGAGAGAAGACCGAGACACGTCATGTGTCACACGAGATCGGTACGAGAATCTCGTACTGCAGTATGAGTCTCGCTTTTTTTCTCCAATGAACCCTGCCACGTGTGCCAAGGCTCTAAAAGCCAATCGCGCACTGGAACTGTCAGCATAGAAAAGCCGGCAGATCCAGTGTGCGACACTCTGCCTAGGAACGGTGGTGGAGAGTCAACAAGAACATCGAAAATACAATATACGTAAAAACAAATTCAAAACAAACTACTATCATGGTCACAATTTCACGTCGTTCATTGCGTAAACAGTTGAATCTACTTCGCGTAGAATGGTAAATTCAATTCCGGTTTTTATTTCCGCTCCACGTAACCTGCTTGCCCGTGTCGAACGCCGATATGTGCAAACAGCTGGCTAGTCGTTCGTGGACATGTTTCGTGCCCGCTGGTCAAGACCTGCAGCTGTCAGGCGAGAGGACTGAGTGATGAAGGGTTTGAATGGTAAACCGGGGGGGGTTGCTTCAACAAAGATGTAAACTCTAGTTGTTTTAAAAAAACTTGCTCGCAGTCAGAATGAAGTCCCCGTGAAGTGGGTGGGCTCCGGCAGCGCCAATCTTCATTTCGATCGCCCCTCGCAACGGTGCAACATGCGAGATTATCTTGGATGTGAGCGAGACCGAGACAAGATCGAGACGAGCAAAATACAAATCGGTACGAGACCGGGATTGTCTCGTCTTATATACCCGGGACGAGACATCTTGTACCGAAATGCAAAAAACGAGTTTGAGATCGAGATGTCTCGTCTCGATCTCGATTTAACAGCCCTATTGACCACTACGTGCAATCCAACAGGTGTCTGCGTGCCTACCACGATAGCATCATCGATCAACACATATGATCGTAGAGGGTCTCCTCGTAACACGGGTGTACCTCACCACGTGTCCGGGTATCGACCACTATGAGCAAACCAGCTGGCATGCACATGCTACACGTAGTATGGCCACACACCAAGACACACGACCCCATGGTCTCCTCGTGACACTGGTGCAACCGACCAAGTGTCCAGGTCTCGACCAATAGAGTGCAGCTGTAGTAAGCTCATAGCAGAGTATGGACCCCTCGCCATGCATCTCCCATAACATCACGTCAGGTCGAGGTCCACACAACATTTCCCCTGGGCAGATGAACCTGGTGGCGATGTCCTCGACGAAGATGCTCATGTTGTTGCTGAATACATCCTGGACGATGAATCATGTGGTCTCTCCGTCATAGAGAGATAGCTACCTCTGTCATGTATGAGTCGGCTCCCTCCCTCAAAGATGAAGTGGTGTTTTGGCCACGACTCCTCACGTCGCAGCTGCATCACCTGGGGTGTACCAATCCTCGACTGACTGCCAAGGGTCCCAACTCAGTCTCTCATCTCTCCGCTCTACCGTGATGCATCTATGTACGTCAGAGGAAAGGGAATGGGCGAGCAGCACGCGTGCGTGGATGAAGTGGCGGAGCTGGCCTCCGATGCGGGGTAGCACACCTTGAGGCACAAGGGTATACGGCCAGAGGAGGAAGACGGGAGCAACGAACCAGATCACCACTCATGGACAAATGTGACGTTGGAGTAGTTGAGTCGGGTGGATGAAGGTGCGTGATGGCAGCAGCACAAGGAAGAGCGATGACGGAGTCGACAGGAACGACGATGGCAGGAACTGAAGGCACCCTCAACTATCCTGTGGCAGTGTCTCCAACTGACGTCATACTCGGAGCGAGTACAAGATCCTCCTTGAGTGTGGGTATGCTAGATGCTGGTGGCTTAAAGCTCGTGGCGATAGTGGTAATGCTCCCCTCCTCTAGGAATCGCTCATGCGCTGCCATCACCTCCCGCTGCAGCATCACTACATGCTTCTGCAGGTCAGCGTAATCTACCTCGGACATGTGGAGGTGGCCCATGTCTTCCTCGTGTAGGATAAACTCTGCCTCACTGGATGCTGCACATGTAGACTGCAGAACTCACGAGTATAGCTCTTTCTACATCTCTACTACTGAAGACAATGGATCCGGTGCTGTCGCATCCTCCTGGGGGTCAACCAAACTCGCAATGTGCTGAGACGCTAGAACATCGAATGCAGCTTCAGGTGTCGCATCCACACCACAACTCATTTCTGTCATACGAGGAGTGAGCGGTTGCATGTCGAGATAGAAGGAGAAGGAGGAGTCGTCAGAGTCCGTGGTGCATGTGGAAATGTCGTCCGTGGAGGTATTGCCACTCTCAGCATCGATGTGATTGGCAGGGTCACCAACCGGTGAAAATGAGGGGGCAGAACTCAGCAACTCCTGATGAGGTGATTCCATCCGCATGTACGGATCTGCTCCAATATCCTCGACAGCCGGCGAAGTGGACATAGGTGTGCAGGACTCTGGTTCGACAATGCCCTTCAAGGTGACCAACAAGTGCAGCTGGCACTCACGCACTCTCTCGCCAAGAAGGTTGGTCGCTGCTACGTGCTCGATAATGGAGTGAAGACCACCGTTTGACTCCATCATGTGTGTAGCTGCTCCGTCGTGTGTACGGGAACCCGTAGACTCTGGGAACATAGGCGACTCCTTACGCTGAAGCTGGTCCTTAGCTAGCGTAGATGACATGGTGGAGCCTACTGTGTCTACTGCAACACATGTCCCAGTGACATCACTCAGAGCTGCTGCTCTCAAGAATGCCTCAACATCCAAAAGACCAGCTAGCTGACTCTGCTCATGTACCGCGACCGCTGTCGGGATAGTGTGAGCCTCGTGCGCCAACGCCACCAAAAATCAGTATGGGGTACTCCGATCCGCACAAAACTCCTGTGCGACTGGTGGACCGCTACCGGTCAGAGTCGTGAATGGCATCGCCAAGGCACACGTCACATGCACGCCTCCTAATGCAACATGCTGCTGCAGAACTTCCGGCTCCTGCTTAAGCGTAGAAGTCGACCTCGATGACATACATCTTTCAAGCCCCGCAACCTCTGCCGGACTGGTGTGAGCTTGCTACACACACTCGCCCAAAAGTCTGGTAGACGCATCCCGATCCGTACGAGACTCCTGTGGCATCGCTGGGCCTCCACTGGTCAGAGCCACAAGTGGCACTGCCCAGGGATAACGTGTCTGCGCTCCTCCAGATGTAACCTGCTACTACGGAAGATCTAGATCCATCCCGGACGTGGAAGTCGAGCTCGATGACACGCAAGTCTCCACCATGAACACTATGTCGTGATCGGACTCCACGTTGTGTGCTCTCACTGTATCATCTTACTCTGCTAGAGCTTATGATCGGGCACCACAGCAAGGCACAAGTACAGATCCTGTCGCTACGGTCACAACAGGCAATGCGCGGTGACCACACTCCCCCTCGACAGGGATAGCAACGGAAGCCAAGGAGGTCTAGGATGTATCAAAGCAAGCGTGACCACGGCGTGCGGAGCGCTGACGCCGACGTCGCGAGGTCACTCGACTTGAATGACTACATGTACGCGTGTCATCGCGAGGTGGCGTCGTGGTCGTAGCAGAGTGGAGGATCGAAAGGATGGTGGCAGCCTGGGACTTGCTGGTAGGTGGAGCTGAAGGTACACCATTGGATGAGGAAGGAGGAGAGGATGGAGGAGATGTGATTCAAGAGGCTGTCAACGAACTAGTGGCAGAAGTACGCTCGGTGACAAGGAGGTCACAAAGTCGCTGCACCATCTGCCGCAGGCCGTGGATCTCGACGAATATACTCGCCAGAGGTCCAGCTCGGGGATCTACCAACGCCGGCAGATCCGTATGCTCTGGAGGACACATGCTCGGAAGAGGCTAAAGCCAAGGTTGATGCCAGCCGCGAGGGCGCGTCCAGCAATGACGCCAACCATGACGTCCATCACCACATTTATAGGAGGTGAACACGCAGAACGCCTGCTCAAATGTCTGCACACTCACCTCGTGCACTGGATGATAGATTAGTGCCGAGGACACCTACTCTCGGTGGCAAGCACCAAGCTGCGGGAGAGGATGAGACCAGTAGGTACTGTCACTCCTGGAGGTCACGGTATCAAAATCAGCAAACGTGATCAGACTGGACGTGCTATACTACCACAGCAAGCCCGGAAAATGGAGTCTAACTAGCTGTGGCTACTAATGCTGCTGCCACTTATGGAGCGAAGACTGCTCCAAGACCAGAAGAGGTGGCGGTTGCAGGTGTGGCTGCTGCTCCAAGCTTTAGACAACCCAGCCCTCAGAGATGGACAGACTCGAATCCGCCGTCGATCCTCTGAAGTGAACTGCGTGCACCAATCCACGGGCCTTAGGGAGACGTCGGTCCACGATGTGTTTCGAAATGGAGATCGTCGCCGACAATACAATGAGATGTCGGCTGGGAATACGAAACAAGAAGTGATGCAACAACCGCTCTGCACTAAGTAGTCGTCGCCATTGGACCGCCATAGCCGCTGTTGTTATGGATACTATTGTTGTTGTAGTGGTTGCTACTACTACAGGTGATGGTGTGCTGTCGGGCTATTGTATGGCCCTTGAGTCCCGACGAGAAACCCCAATCCGATGATCTTTCTCGATCTACCCAAATCCGGGTGGGACCCTTTTTCTTACCCCTTTTTTTGTACCCGATATCCCACTCCAAGGGATTTTCCCTTGAAGTTCACCTTTTTAGGCACGAGTGGAGTTTCTTTTTTATCTTTCTATTTTTCTTTTTCCAAGAAAGGTTTTGTCTTTTTTTTCTTTTTTCTTCTCATCGATCACCCTTTCTAGGGAATTGCTCGTCCTCTCTCTCAAGCTAGGTGCCACTAGTACCTTGCCTTTTCTTTTCTTTCTGGCCTGCTCACCTCCAGCGATGATGCGATTACACCCACGAATTTGTGGGTGCGATCGCACCCACGTTTGCGTGGGTGCGATCGCACCTGCGTGGCCGACCGGTGCTACCGGCCTTGTTTGGTAGCGCCGGCCGCGCTACTTCCGTGCAATAGTACGGAAGTGGCAAGGCCACTACAGCAATAGTTGTAGCTGCTACACTACACGGCTGCTACTACTGCTGCTGTAGCACGCCTCTGTTGCTGGTACATGCCGCGGCTACTGCTGCTGCCCTTTTTTTCTTTTGCTCTGCACGGTGTTGCATGTTGTTGCTGCTCTTGCTTTTGCTACTACTATGTGTTGTAGCTGCTGCTGCGTCGCTGCTTGCTGCTCAACGCTGCTGCTTCTGCTCACTTCTACGTCGCTGCTTCTTGTGCATGCTGTAGTTGCCAACGCGTGCTGCTGCGTCGCTGTTGCTTGTGCACGCTGTTGCTCGTGCACGCAGCTGCAGCCAACGCGTGATGTCGCGTCGTTGCTGCTGCTCGTGCAGGTAGCTGCAGCCAACGAATGTTACTATTGCTTTTGCTACTGCTGCTACTACTACTCACGGTGCACGTGCCCCTCTTAGAACCCCGCCAGACGTTGGCCGGTGTAGTCCACTGCGGTGGTGCATGTGCTGCTTCTGCCACCAATGCAGGAGTGGCTGCTGCACCCGAGGGTACTTCTCGGCTGCCGCTTCCTTGCTTAAAAAATGGCTTTTCCTACATGTTGTTGCCTGCGTGGCACCACTTGGAGTGTTCTCATTGCGTTCTACCCACTATTGCTCTTTCTATTGCTTCTACTGCTCACACGCCCCCCTGAGCTCTGATACCAAATTGGAAATGATTTACGGCATGCACGCCCATGCAAAAACAAACATGAGCTTTGTGTGTGCGTGTGATGGAAGATGGCAAGAATTTGACTAAGTGTGGAATGCTCAATACAAATGAGCAAGGAGAAAGTACAAATGAGCCCCTAACGGGCTTAAGTAGCGGCGCCGGTACCAAGCCGCACCGGGCCCCGTTACCCCCACTGAACCCAAACGAGTCAGCTGGGAGAACACACTGCGTGCACTATTATAAAAATAACAGTGGTCTCCTCGAGGCATCGGAACAGCTCTCCGAGAGCCCGGGTCTCGACCATCGAGAAAATAGGAGTAGTGCCAGAAAATCTCGGAATCAACGTCCAGACATCACACACCGTTTTCCGAACATCGGAAGCAAAAATACAGCCACTAGGTCTTCTTATTGCACCGGTGTAGTCCACCAGGTGTGCGGGTCTCAACCCACCCGAGAGAACTCTCCTAGCTCCGGACAAGCCCACACGGCTGCCGGAACGTATTGACCGCGTCTCGCCGGTGCTGTCGTAGGTGCTGGAGAAGTCTCAGTACAGTCGAGAGGCCCGTCGTGTCGTCACGCCCTCCTCTATCATATACCGCCAACGTGGGTATATGGATAATGCATCAGTGTCAGTCGTGATGGGTGGAAGCCACACAAACCAACACTAAACGTAACGCATTGCTAACTCAACGCCCTGATGCCTTGCCCGTAGCATTGAGAGGAAAAACCATAGCACAAAGGCCCTCGGCCTTAGTGTCCAGGTGAACTACGCTAAAGTGCACCCAACGTGCCTTGTCAGCCACAAGTTTGTCTCTCATGGCTTTCTGGTTACCTACAATGTTGCAACTGACCTTTGCATGGTTAGATCGAAGAATGCACTGAGTGCCTAAGCCACCCAGAGCTCTCTCGCAATGGCGCATCATCCAGGCACCTCTAGAGAGGTGCCGTTGGATGATGATGTAATGTTGTTACATGTTGCCTACGAGGATGAGCTCTGAGCCATAGGAGAGCACGGAAGTTACGAGCTTGTCTAATTTTTACATGGGTGGAAGACTGTATGCGCCAAGTGGTTCTTGCACAAGAAGCTTAAGCTGTGATTCACTAGATCAATACATGGATCGGTTAACGGCCAAGCGGTTTCTATTAATTGCGGTTGTTGATTTTACTGACACATTCACATCAGTTGGCTTTTGACCACAGTTTGTACTCTGTTAGGGGTCGTTGCTCATTCTAATTGGAAGTCTCACCAGAAAAACATGTTTCTGTAGGCCACTCCAGAGGAGGAGACCTATATGGTCTAGCCACCTGACTTTGAGGTCGGTAACAAGGCCGGGCACTTGCATAAGACCTTGTATGGCCTCAAGCAATCACCTCAATGCTCTATTTTTTATGGCAATATGCACACCTTAGAGGTTGTCACCCTTTTGTTGGCACCATCATAGTGGGGGCTTACACCTAAGATGCGTCCCATGTGACCACGACCACACCAATGTAAGTTCCCATCACTTAAGAAACGTTACGGCTTCCTCATCAAAAGAAGAGGCCCCGTCGGCCAAGCCTTTCAGAAGCACCATTGCATCCAAGGTCGGAGCACGCTTTTAGCAACTCATTGGTAAGGTGCAACCTTCATATTCTGGCATCAGAAAAAGTCCCAAATTTTCTTACAATGGTGTCCCGCCATGATTGCAAGGGGCTTCGGTGTGAGGAAGTGCCAAACAACGACCTCCACTACGTTTCAACAAAAGGGAATCATGAACGCGACTTAGAGTTACTGTGAGGCGGTGTGAGTGCAACCTATTTTTGGACCTTCTCACACTAAATAAACTAATATCAAAACATGAAGTCAGAGAAATTGTTAAAATTGCTCTGGTTTAAAAATGAGCACTTAAACATATTCAATTTTGACACGAGCATGTGTTTGCTCACACGATGACCTAACAAATTTCTTCCATTGTCCATGCAAGAAGACAAAACCGATCTCATTTTAGACGTGCCGTGAATTTGGTCCCTTTCAAGAAAATTCTCTCGCAAACGAGCAGATGAAAATTTCATCCTTGCGTTCGTCACGCCACCTCACTCGCAAAATTTTGCAAAAAAGAGGTGGCCCATCCAATTTAAGTCTATGTTTTTATGTTTTTATTAAAAGGGACACAGCTATATGAAAGACTTGACATTTTGCACATTTGTGCATAGACACGTTGCCCCCAAGCACGGGCTTGGAGAAACAAAAGAGTGTACCGGAAGACAATTTTGTATGCGTATCTTACAATTGGACATATGAGTAACACACAAGACAACCAATTTGTCCCATTTTAAGAAGAGCACACAAAAGTGTACTTTGTTGCGCCATTCTTTTTCTTTAAACCAGAGCTTGGGGCCCATTCTTAACGTACAAACCCTGAATTTGTCATGGTTTTCATTTATGTTTGACCATATCTTAGCCCAGGGAGAATCATAAACATGAAGTAGACATGCCACTTCTTTTTTGCAAGTTTTCGTGGGTGATACTGTATTTTGAATGCTAGGGGACATTTTCTCTTATCATTGGTCTCAAGACATTTTTCACGAGGATATCTTACACCTTGTCTACGATCGAACTAGTCATTCCTGCTCATGTAGACAAGGGGGGATTTTTTTCTAGTCATCTTGCAAGTGAATTCATTTTTTCTAGTCTCGTGATCAGAGAGATTTGAGTGCTCATTTTAAAATCAGACAAAATGTTGATTTTTTCTCTTGGAAGTCATGTTGATTTGAGTTAGTAAAGATGCTCAACTTGTTTGTAAACAACTACGTTGAACGTCCTCAGTTTTTGTCTTGACTTGATGGTTCCCATTTTTCCACATCCAAGTTCTATAGCCGGTATGAGAGCATCCATTCACAAGTCACGTGCCTGTCTTGCACTCGGTTTTCTTGTACTTTTGAAATTAGATTGATGTCATACCTATGATGACGTGGCTCACTTTGTAGGCATCAGGTTTTTATCACACGACCCTTGTAACAATACCGTGCTACATTTGGATGCCCGCCGACGAGAAGAGTGTCCACTAAGATTGTATGCCGTGGTAAAGCCAGTCACACCACTTGCTATAGTAAGTGCCGTTCACGCTATGAGGCTGCTGACTATTTTTGCATGTTCTTTATAGGAAAACCGACAGCGTTGACCCATGTTATTGTGTCACATTCGTGTAGATCGACGAGAATGGTCGACCGTAGCGTAGGATTTTGCTATGCATGACTACACCTCGGGAGGTGTAACAATGCATAACAATGGATAAAATCTCATCCAATAATCTCGGACCATAAGTGTTGTCACTTGTGTTCGGGTTCTATTATTGTCTCTCCTTGTTTTTTCTCTTGCCAACCATACTCCACGAAATCATTACAGATCTTCACGTAATTCATTACATTCAGATGGGTCACATCTCATCTGGATGAATTCAGAATGCAACAAACTGCACCCTTTGCGACATGCACATGTTCTTGTGGAGTCGCAAGCCCGGACATCATGTACCAGTTGAACTCATGTTTGTCGCTCTGATTCATCCAACTTCAACTTACTACGCAATGGCCGAAGCCTTTCTCCATGCAGAGACAAGGAGAAATACTTGGTGGCGGTTGGGGTGACAATTATGTAAAAAATGTCGCAATCGAGGGGAGTTGCTTTGAACTGCTAAACCTTTGGAGTTGTAGGGCAAGGTTGGTAACATTGTAAATTTTTGCTCGCATTGGCGATGTGAAGGACTACACCGTATCTTCATAGGAGGAGATACTCCGTCTTATATGTAGGCTCGCTTTTGAAGGAGGTTCATCTGGAAGTGTTCTCAGGCTTAGCAAAAATGTGACGATTTTTCATTTGTTAATCAAAATCTTTGCAAATAATGGAGTGTTTTGATTGGTTTAGTGACAAAGCTTCCCTCCTCGATTTGAAGGTGCAAACTTGTCGTGAGTTATAAAGCATTCAATCATTTGGACTGGGCCACCGTAAGGGTGTGATACTAGCCCCCCTCGACGCAACCATCGCATTGTCGTGAAAAAGGGTTGATTATGATGGATCGTGGCGACTCTCTTGGAATGCAAAGCCTTGTCCTCTTTTGGTGATCCTGACCCGATCGAGTTTTTCATTGTGGAATCGACAAATAAGGAGTTCATTCTACACGAATGATGACATGCATTTACTTGCAATGATTTTGATTGACCATTGAGAGAGCATTCCATATTCGCTTCCATTTTGGATGCGTCCTTATCAACTGCTCTCTCAAACGAGCTGTTATAAGGGAAGGGTTATCTACTGCTTAGAGGACATGGCAAAGTCCATGACGCCAGTGCCAGCACATATTCGCGACGCTAACAGCCTTGCCCATGGAAACTTGGGGTCTTTTCAAAATGACTCATGCTGAACTCCCCTACCGCGTCAAGATTGCTTCGCCGTCCGAATTTGACCTGCACTGCTTGTAGTGCGCCTAGCTTTTGAGGAAAGCGATTCATATTTGCTAGGCCCTTGAACGGACACCCTGTTACTACTAGTGATTCGGACAACACTTGGCGGATTGCGAAGTGACGAGTGTTTGTGATCGATACTGCGAGCTCTCGGCTAAGTGCGCGAAGCCGCCATTCCACAGCTGCATTCGGCGGTGATTATCCAGTGATTGATCGTGGATTAATTGGTCGTCGAAACGCTAAAAAGCCTACGTGGCTTGCCTCCACAAATGTTAGAGAATCATTTCGTGAATCAAAGTGAAAAATCACAACGAATGCCTAGAATCAAGACGTATTCTATAATATTTTTGGAAGCCTGTAGTGATCTAAAAACGGGAACTAATCTACCGTCCAAGATCACCTATGCAAGATGAAATCTATGCCAAAGATTTCAATGTGAAAAGCGACTATCCGAATTGCTTCGACGCATCGGATGTTTGGCTCGCGATGTCGTCTTGCAAAATCAAGATGGCAATCACTGATTACGCGGAGTTCAAACCCTGCAAAATACGAGGGTCTTGGATAATTTCACCGCCGATTCGAGCGGGTGACCTCAAAGGCGGGGAATCGGTCGAGAATCATGATTCACCAATACATCGAGCGGGAAATGGTTGAAACCCAAGAATCAGTAGCAGTAACCTGGCGTCGGTTCTGGGCCTAGGACTTGTTACGTCTTTGGATCTGTAGCAAGTTCTATGAACTCACGAGTCCACGTTGGACTGTCCCACGTTCACGTGACCGACAAGCTGACGAAACGGACTCTTGGCAACGCCAGACAAGCGAAAAATCGAGAAATAATGTGTTTTCCAATATGTGCTAGGAAGTTCACCGTACCTCTCTGAGAGGACTTGTTTCACCTTCCGGTGTGAATGGCAACCTCAAAGCATCCCATTCATTTTCGCGCATCTGGAGCTTGTAAGCGTACGGACACGTGGAAGAGTTGCTATGGGGCAGTGTGAAAAGACCCTTCCTAGCAATTTGTGTAAAACGTCTCAGAGTTCGTTAGCTTTTTTTTTTTTTTTGGTATACCTCAAGAGTAGGTCATAAAATCCACCCCCTCCTTTACTCCATCCAGGGCAAGATGGGCAACGCGGAAGGAGTAATACCACCAGCTGAGGGGCGTAGTCTAATCAAGGACATGTGGGTAGAGATCGGGTCCAAGGACCTTCACCCGCGCCATAGGAGAAGGGATAACGCTCTCTAGCTGACCCTGGGTTATCCTGTTAATTCAGGTAAAACCTACTCAGGCGGCCGATTGATCGCAATCAATCGATGGGCGGGAATCACCCTCCCATTGGACAAGGTGGGGTAAGTGGGTATTCTTGGGGACCCGTCGAGGGTCAGCCCAGAGATATGGGGAAGCTGGGTAAAATGGGGTAGAATAGTAACGTGGACATTTGGCGTAACAAAGNGCGCGCGTGCGTGAACGTGGAGATTGAGGCCAGCCAGAGCAAACAAGTCCGCAGACAGCCGACTACCACGGTTATGAACGAAACATTAGCAAAGACAACAAACAGAGGAGGACACAGATACGCGTCACCACATGTTAGCAGCAACTTTGAAGCTAGGGGAACGATAAAGAAGTTGCTGGGGTGAGGGGACAAGAGGGGCCACCGAGCTCGGGGTTTGCGAAAAGAGAGGCCAGGGACAGGTAACCATGTCCTAAGCAAACTAGACCAAAGCAAATGACGAGGGCGAGGAGCTGGTTGGGTCTCACCAGGCAAGAGAGGAGGTAGGCTGCTGAAGGATGGAGCAGCTGTTTCTGCTACCGCTGCTGCTGGGGCGATGTCTGGGCTGAGCCCAAAACCTAGGGTCGACCAGGGCCTCTCTGGGGAGGGGAACTGACTGTGAGAGGAACCACGACTCAGAGTTCGTTAGATTCCATCAAGGGTCAACGCTGAGACTCCCGCGTCAGAAAGAGACTGAGGGACCGTGCGTTAAAATCGAGTTGTTAGCAACTCGAGTTGGAAGGGGTACGAAGGGAAATAGGACAATAATGACACGTCATATTTATAGTGCGGATGATGGACCAGGCTCTCACAAAATGGCTCGCGCATAGTACCCTGTTTTGTTGTGCGTTGGTCGCAACTCTTTTGCATTGTTGCGAGGAACTCTGCACAACACCCCTGACCACGGTCCTTTGTGTTGCTTGCAGGTATTTCTGCGATGTTTACATCTATTGCTTTCTCTACCGGCTTGAAATATCTTTTTTTGCGAGGACCATCGCCAAGGCCGCTGGTTTCCAGGAAAACAGCGATTGGCAATAACCACCGTTTCGAAAGTAGAAAAACCGGTCGAACCATCAACCTCGATGGTTCTGATGAAACGACGTCAACACTGCTCAAAGAAAGAGGGGCATGTAGCGGAAGGTGCATTCAGTGACGTCAGTCAAGTTGCTAACAACTCGTTAGAAGACCTACAGCATCGATGAATTTTCCAACTCGAGTTGCTACCAACTCGATTTTAACGCACTGTCCCTGAAAATGTCTGACAGTACTCTCCCGCCGAAGCGATTTGTTAGGGGTCACGGATTGAGAGCAGATGCTCCAACCACGACCCCCATTCGCCATCTTTTAAAGAGAGGGAACATAGAACGCGGCCCGGAGTTGCTCCAGTGTGTGAAAGGGGCCTCTGAAACTCGCCATATCTGCGACGAAGGGGATGACCTTCGCGCTCGCCGTGTTCGCCAGTGGCATGTCGGTGTCTAGACCGATGAGACGCTGCGTATAGCGTCCTCGGGTGACCAAACGTCTGAGCACGCTTACCGCGATGAGTGTAGCACGTGGAGGCGCTTGCGGTGCCAGCGCCGCCAAGTCAAGGCCGCTGCAGCCACATCGCTCCTGCTGCTGCTGCTGGCGGTGTTGATGGTGGTGGTGCTGGTGGAGAGGCAAGGCTTGCTCCTATCCAGCCGTCCAAGCACGGGAGTTTCTTCCGTCGTGTGAAACGATCGCCCATCGGACGTTGGGCTTCGCGACGTCCCATCACCAGCAGTCGTACGTGTCGTCCGCGGCGTTCGTGGCGTCCGGTGAGGCTTCCGTCTACTCGCCGTCTCAGCTAATGCCGCAGTAGATTGCTGCGCCGAGTCTCAGTCGTGCCGCTGCTGCCGCCGCCGCCGCCCCCGGCCGCCGCCTCCGCTTCCTCCGCCGCCGCCGCTGCTCCCTGGTGGGGGAGGACTGGGACGAGAAGCACTGCAAGGGCACCGGCAGGCGACGATCAATTCGTCAACCATTCGCCAAGCAGCGCAGCCACACTTCCGTCGACATCCTCTCTCCACCATGGCCTCCGCTGGTGCAGTAGGCACTGGATCGTGGAGGATTCGCCTTGAAAGCCCGTTGAGGGGCGCTGGCATTAGCAGCAGCACCAGCACCAGAAGTTGCGGCGCCAGGATCTTCGATTGGAACAATATTAACACCTGCAGGGTTGGCGGCAGAAGCACCAGCAGCCGCCTCAGCAGCAGCCCCAGCAGCAGCCTCAGCAACAGCTGCAGCGGCGGCATCAGCAGCGGCACCCTCAGCGGCAGCAGCAGAGGCGGCAGCGGCAGCAGAGGATTTAGGTCTTGGTCCAGTGCCGTCCATGGCCATTGCACAGTTCCTGCTGCGGTGCTGCCTCCACATCAGCAAGTTCAGTGGGTTGCTTCGTCGACCAGCAGTAGAAGGAACAGCAGCAGCAGCACCTCCAGCAACAACGGCCATCCTCACTGCAACGACCGGATCAGCAGGGGCAGTAGTGTTGGAGGCAGCAGCAGCAGGTGGTGTCAGAGGGGAGGCGCTCTTGTGTGCTTTGCCACCACGACATCAGCGGGGTGGTCCTCCAGCCTGTCGCCGTACGAAACCCTAGGTTCGTTGTACACTGTGCTTCGTCGTGCGTGCCAATGTTGCGCTCTACCTCATGTCTCGTTTGTTGGTTTGTACAAAGGACATGTCAGTGGTGCCCGCCTGGGAGGCCGACGTGGGTGGTGAGAGTGAGGATGAGGGTGGTGAGGGTGAGGACGAGGGTGGTGAGAGTGAGGATGAGGGTGGTGAGAGTGAGGATGAGGGTGGTGAGAGTGAGGATGAGGGTGGTGAGAGTGAGGATGAGGGTGGTGAGAGTGAGGATGCGGGTGGTGAGAGTGAGGATGAGGGTGGTGAGAGTGAGGATGAGGGTGGTGAGAGTGAGGATGAGGGTGGTGAGAGTGAGGATGCGGGTGGTGAGAGTGAGGATGTGAACACCAGTTTGCAAGGTTTGCGGCGGACCAGGTCTCAGTCACGCGTAGGCATGTGGACGCCCAGTTTCTTGCAGGCAGAGCGTGCGTTGGTGGCTGTGAACCTGTGTGCTGTGTTCATGGGTGGATGGAACAGCTGTCAGTCTGATATCGTTTCTGGAGGTGCTCAAAGGTCTGCATTCCAGCGTGGCACAGAGACACACACGCATGCACGCACGCACGCATGCACGCACGCACGCACGCACGCACGCACGCACGCACGCACGC
>SZWC01005361.1:116657-127563 GCA_023375785.1 Penium margaritaceum | reverse complement strand
CATGGTGTGGCATGGTGTGGCATGGTGTGGCATGGTGTGGCGTGGTGTGGCATGGTGTGGCATGGTGTGGCATGGTGTGGCATGGTATGGCATGGTGTGGCATGGTGTGGCGTGGTGTGGCGGGGCATGGCATCGTGTGGCACGGCATGGCACGCCATGTTGTATGCAGGCGTCCAAGGCGTGGAGGGAGTGGGTGCTGCGCAAGCGCAAGGCGTTTGAGCAGCGCGGCGACATGGCTCTCTCCGCGTGGGCTGAAGCCCAGCACAGAGAACTCAGCCTCAGAGCCAGACAAAAGTCTCGCGCCAAGGTGAACCTCATGATGTGTGAGGGAGAGGTGCGGGGAGAGGGGGAAGGGGGGAGGGAGTTGGCTGCTGAAGGGGAGGGGAATGCCCAGGTTGTGAGTCGTTTGACAGCATGACGCAACCGTGCCATAGCGCGGCTCACATCACATCTACATGTCTCGCCATGCTCTTCTGGGTGTCTTCTGCCGTTGCTCACGGTGCCATGGTATGGCAGGGCACTGCACTGTACAGCATGGCATGGCAGGGCACACCACAGCGCAGCGTGGCACGGCACAGCACAAGTCAGCACAACACAGGACAGCACAAGACAGCACAGCACAGCACAGCACAGCACAGTGTAGCACAGCACAGCGCAGCGCAGCACAGCACAGCACAGCACAGTGCAGCACAGCACAGCGCAGCGCAGCACAGCACAGCACAGCACAGTGCAGCACAGCACAGCGCAGCGCAGCACAGCACAGCGCAGCACTGCTCATGACTAATGTGCACACTGCACGCAATGCAACGCTGTGCAGATTGACCCGGAGGAGGAGCGGCGCAACCTGGCACGGGAGCGCGCGGCGAGCATCGAGTCATTTGAGACGACGCTGAAGCGGCATACGCTGGTCCTGCGCAAGCGCGACATCGAGCGCCGCAGGGAGGAGGAGCGGGCAAGGAAGCGGCTCGTGGCTGACCTCCTGGCGGCTGAGGGGTTTGAGGTTGAGGAGGAGGAGGAGTACGAGGAGGAGAAGGGGAAGGGAAGGGGAGGAGGAGGGAGTTTGGGGCAGGGAGGGCCAGGCCCCAAGTCCCTCGGAGGTGGCTTCTGAACTTGGCTGTGGCAACCCCTAATAGAACTTGGAGCACCTCGACCTCTTTTCTCCCACAGGAGAATGTCGAATGCGGTGCAGTGCTGTGCTGTTTGTGTGTGCCAAGGTCACTGGTAGGTAAGCACAGGACCATCCGGCACACTGATTTGGTGTGGCTCGAAGGACTGGTCTACGCCGGTTCAGACCTGTCCTGAGCAGGACCGCAGCAGGTTGGCAGCTTGCCCATGCTCACGCCAGATGAGGCAGATGAACTTCACAGTGGTCACCGGAGGTTCTGTCGTGTCTTTCATTGCATCAGCCACATGGTTTGTGTAGGGCAGAGGCAACATGCGGTCTGGGAATATTCAGCATGAGCAAGGAGGTCGTGACTCTGCTGCATCTGTAGAGACACCGGCCTTACTATGCATAGCTAGGCTTTTGTGCATTAGGCCTGCCAGCCTGCAGGTCTGAGAATGAACTTAGTTCTCATGACTCCAAACTCAACCAAAGGACTCTAGCGTAGTTTGTGAACATCCGCTGACAGCAGAAGGTGCTTGGAAGTCTGTGGAAGCACATGTGACCTGCCCATTAAATGGTTGCACGGAAACTCCCTGGGTCCACTCTGTGCGTCATGTGTCTTGCCCATGTGTACATACAGCTGACTATGATCACAGCTGCGCCCATTTTCTGCAGGTCCCTCATGTGGACCCAACTAGTGCCAGAGCACTGTTGGGTTGCAGCTGCAGGGCAGCTGATCTGGCACCCCTTTGGGTTGGGGTACCGTCTCCTTTTTCTGCACCCTCTAAAGCTTTCTCGGTAAATGAACTTTTGAGACAATTTCATGTTTTAGCACCGGTCGACGCCAAACCAATGCATTTGTGCAGTCGTTGCCTTTGGCACGTAACTCTGAATATGAAGGTTCAGATAGTTCTACACTTGGATGCATGTGCGTTTGGTTACAGCCGAAACAATGGTTTTGGGCTAATTTTAGGGCAAAGTGACCTTGCATCGTGCGTCACCCGCCGTGTGGCACCTGTTGATGCCTTGTGTCTTTTAGTTGGAATTTCTCTCTACAGATTGAAGCTATTGATGTAGTTGCTAGGAAGTTACGTTGCTAGCCCGTGTGTGGTGGAACGGGTGAATGCATCCAGTCACGCTGAGCAAGAGACGCCATGGATGCGGTAACTTGCTTGCAAGAATTCACACTTATCCAAGACAAGAGAGACGAAGGGGGGAGCGAGCGAGACAAGTACCGGTGAGCACTCACTCACCACGAGCGTTGAGCTCGGGTGAGCAAGTGCCGCCACCCGGGGGTCGAGCCCGACCTCTCGGAATAACCGAGGGCGGCTACTCACCGACGCACGGTCAAGACCGGCACGGTGGCCCCCTAAGGATCAGCACCCGGGAAATATGCAGCTCCCCCATTGCATGCAAGGCAAGATAAAATGATGCAGGGCACGGCAATGAGAGTGTACGGCCCTAGCATCTACCGCATCACGCAGAGAGTNGGGGGAGCGAGCGAGACAAGTACCGGTTAGCACTCACTCACCACGAGCGTTGAGCTCGGGTGAGCAAGTGCCGCCACCCGGGGGTCGAGCCCGACCTCTCGGAATAACCGAGGGCGGCTACTCACCGACGCACGGTCAAGACCGGCACGGTGGCCCCCTAAGGATCAGCACCCGGGAAATATGCAGCTCCCCCATTGCATGCAAGGCAAGATAAAATGATGCAGGGCACGGCAATGAGAGTGTACGGCCCTAGCATCTACCGCATCACACAGAGAGTCACGGAGAATCATGGAGAATCATGCAATGGTAACATTAGTGTCAGAGAGCGCTCCTGGGTCCAGCAGCAGCTTGAGGACGTTGATGGCTCCAGCCAGGATGGTTGCGTCAAACATCTCCCCAGGTAGTACCATTGTCACTCAATCTGTACATGAGTGTGTGGAGAATGTGGGAGGCAAGAGGACATAGAGTTATGAGTGGCCAACGAACTTCAACACTCCCCCATGACCCGCAGGCAAGCAACCCACACACGCAGAGGGAAGTTACGAGAGGTAAGCAAATGAGATAAGAGAGTGAGAACACGAGCAATCAACCTGGATCATGCGGACTGATGAGACCCACAGAGTGAACAACACTTTTGAAGACATTGCGACTGAGGGCCTTGGTAAGAAAGTCAGTTCTCTGAGACCGTGTATCCACCCAAGCGATCTGGACAATGCCTGCAGCAATGCACTCACGAACAAAATGATGCTCCACATTGATGTGTTTGGTGCGTGAATGATGCATGCCACTGTTTTCTGCAATGGCCTTCGTGCTTTGGTTATCACAGCGCACAGTGATGCAGCGGATGGGAACACGTTTTTGTTGCAACAGGCGATATAGCCAGACAGCTTCAGAAGTGCAGGCGCCTAGAGCGACATACTCAGCCTCAGCAGTGCTGCGTGCCACACATCCTTGCTTGCCACTTTTCCAGGAGACTGCAGTGCCACCAACCAGAAAGATGTATCCTGTGCGGCTGCGAGCATCAGAATCATACGCCCAATCACTGTCTGTGAAGCCGTCCACTACGACAGAGGGCTGTGCACGAAAGAGCAGTACGACACGAGGGGTGGAGAGAGCGTATCGTACCACTCGCAGGGCTGCCTCGAGGTGCCGTTCTCGAGGGCACTGGGAGAACTGTGATAGAAAGTTCACAGCAAAGGCAACATCTGCACGCGTGGTCGTGGCGAGGTACATCGGGGAGCCAATGACTCGGAGATAGTCGGTCACATCCACTGCCTCCCCCAGTTTGGTGAGATCAAGTGACTTCAGTAGAGACTGCCCGGCAGGCGTCATGGGAGTGGACGCTGTGGGGATGGAGGTAAGGAGTGGTGCGAAGCGCTCCCCCAGGCTACGCACATACGCAGCCTGATGCACATGCAAGATCCGACGTGCGCGATCACGCTCCAACTCCATCCCTAGAAAGACACGGGCTGGACGAAGATCTTTCATCTTGTATGCCGCTTGCAGCAGAGACTTGGCGGCAGTCACAGACGCAGCATCGGGAGAGGCAATGAGAAGGTCATCCACGTACACAAGAATGGCAACAAGTGGTTTGGTGGGGGGGCCGAGAAAGAGGGTTGGATCCACTGCAGTCCGCTTGTAACCCCCTTTTTCAAGGGTAGCTGTAATTTATTGGTTCCAACACCGTGGAGAGTGTTTGAGGCCATAGAGGGCCTTGCGCAAACGCCAAACCTGGTTCGTGCCATCAGAGAAGCCTGGTGGTTGGACCATGTAGATCTCTTCATCCAACTTGCCATGAAGAAAGGCGTTGTTGACATCCATCTGCTCAAGTTCCCAGTCATGCTGAGCGACTAGGCTGAGTAGAGCTCTAGCTGTGGTGTAACGACCGACCGGGGCAAAGGTCTCATCAAAGTCAACCCCAGGGATTTGAGAGAACCCCTTGGCCGTGAGACGAGCCTTGTATCGTTCAACTGTGCTGTCTGGGTTTAGCTTGCGACGGTATGCCCATTCGGCAGCAACTGCCTTGCGGCCGGGTGGGAGATCAACAAGCTCATACACACCATGATCAAACAGTGCATCAAGCTCGGCCTTCATGGCCTGCTCCCACAACAGGGAGTCAGAGGCGGTACGGGCTGCCTGAAGAGTCTGCGGATCGGGAGAGAGGGGTGAGAGGCCGGCAGTCGCAAAGCATGAGGCGACGTACCCGGCTACAGAGGAGGTTACCGCGGAGTGGAACTCTTGTTCGACAAGAGAGTAGCCAAGAGCGGTGCTGGGATGGACATCAGATGCGGCTGCAGACAAGGCGGAGGCAGTGAGACCAAGGGCACAAAGGCCAGGGTCACCAGAGACAACCGGGTGAGACTGAGAGGGGAGAGCCCGGAGACGGCCACCGCGCATGTAAGATGAGACTGGGGGAATGGACGGAGTGCGCGCAGAAGAGGAGGGCGCAACGGAGCAAGGCGAACCAGATGGAGAGGACTAAGCAAGAGGGAGCTCCGAGGCGACAGGGGGCTCCGAGGCGGCTCCAAGAGTGGGAGAGGAGGATGAGACGGTAGGGGAGCCGATAGGGGAGCTGGAGGTACTGGGCGAGGCCGAGGGAGACGTGGAGGGTGAAGAAGCCGGTGAGGGGGACGCAGACAGTGGAGAGCCCTGGTCAGCAGAGGATGAGACAGGGGGGACCGAGGGACGTACCGAGGGGGGAACAGTAGGTCCAGAGGGCAGAGAACCACCACCCCCACCCCGAAGAGGCGGAGCGAGGGACCCACCGAAGCGGGGAGCGTCACGCTCAAACAGGTGTAAAAAAACAGAGCGTCACGAGACTCAATGACACGGCAGCAGGAAGGATCCCAGAAGCGCCACGCTTTGGAGAAGGGGGAGATGCCAAGGAAGATGCAAAGGCGACCACGAGGAGATAGCTTACCATCACGTTGGTCGGAGGGCACCCAGACGGAGGCAAGGCAGCCCCAAACGCGGGCAAGACGAAGGTCAGCACGCCGGCCAGCCCATCGTTCAAAGGAAGTAACAGTGTGGGGAAGGGGCCCATGTGGGATGCGGTTCAAGACCCAAGTCATGTAAGAAATAGCTTCAAAGGCGAAGTGAGGAGACTGACCAGAGGCAGAGAGGAGGGAACGAACACCGTCAGCAAGCGTGCGGTTCCAGCGCTCAGACACACCATTTTGTTGGGGTGTGTACGGAGCGGTGGACTCAAGCCGGACCCCGCGAGACTCTAGAAATTGAGACGTGGGACCATAGAACTCACCGCCACGATCACTGCGGAACACGCGCAAGGAGCGCTGACATGCGCGTTTGGCCTGAGGGAGCCAGGATTCAAGGACGTCGGTGATATCACTCTTGTGCCGCAGGGCAAAGACCCAACGGTAACGGGAGAAGTTGTCAGTGAGACACAACACGTAACGACCAATGCCGCCCAAGAAATCCTGGGGCAAGGGGCCCATGACGTCAGCATGCACCAGGTCAAGAGGGTGCGAGGTGGTGGACTCAGAGGTGGAGAAAGGGTAGCGGTGCATCTTGCCAGCGGCGCAATCAAGACAAGTGGACGTGCAAGGAGGGGAGAACGTGGCAGGATCAAGGTCATGTGCGGGCTGAAGGCGAAGAAGGCGCTGGATCGCGGCAGTGTGAATGTGACAGAGGCGACTATGCAGGAGATCAGCATGGTCGGGAGACAGAGAGGGAGCAACGTGAACAAAGGCAGAGGCAGCGGAAGGTGAGGGCAACATGAGCGGAACGCGGAACAGGCAATCGCAGCGCACACCACGTAGAACAACACGGCCAGAGGAACGGAGAGAGATGGAGGCAAGACCGCGGCTGGAAGAGAAATCCATGCCCTGATCGTCAAGGGTGGTCATAGAGAGAAGGCTGACTTCAAGGTCAGGAACGTACAAGACGTCAGGGAGGTACACAGTGCCCCCGGGACCAACGAAACGGACAACACCAACACCTTGAACAGGTAGGAGCTGGCCTGAGCCAGTTCGAACAGAGCGCACAGACTGAACAGGTCCGAGGGACACGAAGGAGGAGCGACAAGAGGTCATGTGATGGGTGGCCCCGGAATCAATGATCCACAGGCCGGGTGAGGCACGAGTGGAGGGTAGGACCAAACAGACAGCAACAGTGCCATGAAGAGAGGAAGACGATGGATGACCAAGGCGCGAGGGGAACGTGTGAGACTGCCATTCCTCAATCCAAGCACGATCATCAGGCAAATCCCCTTGTAAACCACCAGAGGTAGAGCCACGGATCGTAACATCAGACTCACAGGAAAACACAAGGGGTTGGCCACTCACACTCTCATCTCCCTGAGAGCGAAGGTGAAGAAGCTCGGCCAGACGGCGCTCAAGGGTGCGCTCCTCGTCCCGGCGATCAGAGGAACGCTCAGAGGAGCGATAAGAGGAGCGGCCATCATCACGAGCCCAATGAGGGGCAGAGTAGTGAGAGGATGGGGGCCCGTAGTAGGGACTAGACGGTGGTGGCACCCAGCCCCAAGGGCTGGAGACAGGCGGCGTTTGTTGAAGAGGGGCGAGTGTTGTAGTCAGGGCCGAGGCAAATGAGTATGAAGAAGATGACGAGACTGTCAGAGGACGTTGTAACACTGGTGCGCGCCCAATGAGCACGCATGGAGGAGGCAAGGCGCACGTCGTCACGGGGGGCAAGACATTTGGGTGCGGAGTGACCAGTAGCACCACAATTCCAGCAGGTGACATCAGCAACGGGCGAGCCAGAGTTCTTGCCACCACGTCCACCCCCACGCCCTCTGCCTCCATGGCCGCCGCCACGGCCGGAGCCAGAGCCACCACCCCCGCCGCGGGAGGCACCCTGGGTGGAGTGCACAGAAGGCAGAGAGGAGGAGATAGCAGGAGAGGTTGCAATAGAGGCGGGGGGTGAAGATGGGAGAGTGAAGGCATAAGGAGGGAGGGGTAGAAATACAGGCTCAGCCTGAGCCTCACTAAGGGCGGCCTGAAGAGCCTCTACCTTATCTTCTGGTCCAGGCATGATGGGAGAGTGAAAGCATAAGGAGGGAGGGGTAGGAATCAGAGGAGAGGAGAGAGAGTGAGAAGAGAGAGAATTCAGAGTGAGGGATGGTCTCACCGATCTAGTGACGTGTGGAGTTAGCTCTCGTGGAGCACCTGTGGGAGACAAGACAGCTGCTGCAGTGGAGGCGCGGATGGAGCCGACGGCAGCTGCAGTGGCATCTGCAGCTGATGAGGCTGCAGTTGCGAAAGAGGCTGCTGCTGCTGTGATCTGGGTGACGATGTTTGCTGCAGCTGCTGCAAGCAGCGTGAGTGAGGCTGCTGCGTGGGAGTATGCGTCTGACGCACCACCTACTGAAGTCTGAGTGGGCGCCCTGCAAGCACGGGCAGTTGCAGCAAAGGTTGCTGCCGCCCCTGCTGCTACGTCTAGCACGGCCCTTGCAAGGCCGATGGAGTCCGTGTGCACAGGAAGCACAGGGATGACGTCCGGCACCTCGGGAGTTGGAGACGGTTCAGCAGATGTAGCAGCAGCGGGAGATGGGCCGGCGGTGTTGGAAGTAGATGCAGATGTGAATGGTGGAGTGCCGGCGGCGGGTTGCATGGTTGAAGGGCGAGGAGGGGATGGCTGCAGATCGTCCGCAGTGTACACCTGTCGGTTGACTTCTTCCACGCGCTCAGCTGCTTCCCTCTGTAGATCCCCTTGCCAGTAGTCGTAGTCGAGCATGCGAAACCAGAGGGGTGTGTCGTGGTCTGGGGGTGTAGGAGGGTCGAAGTCCCTTGGGTCCTCCCACCCATCGTTAGCGTGACGTGCGGCAGTCATAGGAGAGTCGAGCTTCTTGTCAGGGGGTCCGTCGAGTGGTGGAGAATCCAGGGTGACTGCTGCAGCTGCAGACGGAGCTAAATTGCAGAGGAGAATCTGAGTGCAGCCAGAAGGAACACGTGTCAATCAGAAGCAAGGAGGGGCAGCCACAAGCAACAGGTGGCCTAGGAGTGCAATGCAGCGAGACGCTGGAGGGTTGTCGGCCGAGAGAGGTGTACACGCCTCACGAGCACCTGAGGCAGCAGCGGGCTGCGACGAGCAACAGTGGGTGAGAGAAAGTGCGCGAGAGAGCAGCAGAGTGCAGCGAGAGAGTGATGTGAAGGAGAAAAAGATGGATGATGCGTTCAAGCACTGCGGGTGACCTCGATGACAGCCAAGAGCGGCTGCAAAGACAAGTGAGGCAGCCGGGTGGGGTACGGGTGCCAAGGAAGATGGCAGTTCACAGCACGAGAAGAACGCGGCAGACGCGCTCAAGACCACGGACGACCGTGAGGGACAGCCAAGAGCGGCTGCGAGGAGAAATGCGGCAGCCGGGTGGAATGTGAGGTCCAAGGGAGATGGCAGCTCACAGAGCTTAGACGAAGGCGACAGATCCGCCCAAGCGCCACGGACGACCGAAGAGTCATCCAAGAGTGGTTGCGCAGAGTGGTGGGGCAGCAAGACCCGGTGTGAGGACCGGGAAGAAGCGTCAGCAGCTTGGGGCAGTGAGAGTCCCCGAGCGTGTGCGAGCGGACGAGAGGGTACTCGCGAAGCCCCGAGTGATGGCAAGAGTCTCGGTAGATCGAGGAGCAGCTGAGACGGCTGTTGCGGGTGGGTAGGAGGTGGAGGCCATAAGCAACTGCAAGAGTAGCTGCGGTAATGCGTGGACCATGGGAGACGTGGACCGCGGAAACTCCACGGACCAGGACCGCTGAGCACTGAGAGACAAGACTCACTGCTCTGATACCAGTAGTTGCTAGGAAGTTACGTTGCTAGCCCGTGTGTGGTGGAACGGGTGAATGCATCCAGTCACACTGAGCGAGAGACGCCATGGATGCGATAACTTGCTTGCAAGAATTCACACTTATCCAAGACAAGAGAGACAAAGGGGGGAGCGAGCGAGACAAGTACCGGTGAGCACTCAATCACCACGAGCGTTGAGCTCGGGTGAGCAAGTGCCGCCACCCGGGGGTCGAGCCCGACCTCTCGGAATAACCGAGGGCGGCTACTCACCGACGCACGGTCAAGACCGGCACGGTGGCCCCCTAAGGATCAGCACCCGGGAAATATGCAGCTCCCCCATTGCATGCAAGGCAAGATAAAATGATGCAGGGCACGGCANCGAAGGGGGAGCGAGCGAGACAAGTACCGGTTAGCACTCACTCACCACGAGCGTTGAGCTCGGGTGAGCAAGTGCCGCCACCCGGGGGTCGAGCCCGACCTCTCGGAATAACCGAGGGCGGCTACTCACCGACGCACGGTCAAGACCGGCACGGTGGCCCCCTAAGGATCAGCACCCGGGAAATATGCAGCTCCCCCATTGCATGCAAGGCAAGATAAAATGATGCAGGGCACGGCAATGAGAGTGTACGGCCCTAGCATCTACCGCATCACACAGAGAGTTACGGAGAATCATGGAGAATCATGCAATGGTAACATTGGTGTCAGAGAGCACTCCTGGGTCCAGCAGCAGCTTGAGGACGTTGATGGCTCCAGCCAGGATGGTTGCGTCAAACATCTCCCCAGGTAGTACCATTGTCACTCAATCTGTACATGAGTGTGTGGAGAATGTGGGAGGCAAGAGGGCATATAGTTATGAGTGGCCAACGAACTTCAACAATTGAAGCTTGTAAGACTTTGCGCGTCTTTTTTCTAACCAAACCCTTAATGTTCTTGCAGGTGGTGAAATGTTCTAAGGTGAGAGGTGTGATACACGCATAATGTAGACCATGCACACGTCCATGGAATGGAATGGAACAAACAGGCTCGACCCTTAGAGAAACGTTCATGGAACTGAGTTTTGAGTAAGAGGGCAAGGAGGTGATCTATGCCGGTCGACCGGGCCAACCACGCGAGAGCCTCGACATGGGGCCCGGACGCCACCCCGGGATCGGACGGGACCAATTGCCAACGTGTCGCTGGTGGTTACTAAAATGCCATGATAACCTAGCAACCGAGCATCACCTAATCAGTCACCTGTTCTAAGCATGCATAACGAAAACAAAAGTCAACCACATCGACTTCGAGTGCATGTGAGTGCATCATGTTCCCTCCCATGTTCTGCTCCATGTTATATTAAAGTTAAACCAAACGGGTTGTGCTGATCACAACAAGTCAGCTCTCAAACACATCCAGGTTGGACATTATCGGCGGCAGTCTTGTAGTGTGATAAGACGCCGGCAGTGCATGGTCCACCACGTGTGTGCCGATGCTGCACTCAAGAGCTTCACTTCAGTTTAAATCACCTGTAGTGATTGTGTGAGTATATGAGTGTGTGTGTGTGTGTGTGTGTGTGTGTGTGTGT
>SZWC01005361.1:77059-116628 GCA_023375785.1 Penium margaritaceum | reverse complement strand
GGCGGCAGTCTTGTAGTGTGATAAGACGCCGGCAGTGCATGGTCCACCACGTGTGTGCCGATGCTGCACTCAAGAGCTTCACTTCAGTTTAAATCACCTGTAGTGATTGTGTGAGTATATGAGTGTGTGTGTGTGTGTGTGTGTGTGTGTGTGTGTGTGTGTGTGTGTGTGTGTGTGCGCGCGCGCGTGCGCGTGCGTGCGTGCGTGCGTGTGTGCGTGCGTGCGTGCATGCGTACTTGCGTAGGTGCGTGCATGCGTGCGTGCATGCGTGCGTGCGTGCGTACGTGTGTGCGTGCGTGCGTGCGTGCGTGCGTGCATAATTGGATATATTTAGGGCATGCAGGCCCATGCAAAAACGAACATGAGCTCTGTGTGTGAGTGCGATGCAAGACGGCAAGAATTTGGCTAAGTCTGGAATGATGAATATAAAAGAACAAGGAGAGAGTACAAATGAACCCCTAGCGGGCTTAAGTAGGGGCAGCGGCAGCTAGCCGCACCGTGCCCCGTCACCCCCGCTGACAGCGGGGAGAACACACTGCGTACACCACGATAACAATAATGGTGGTCTCCTCGAGGCACCGAAACAACTCTCCGAGTGCCCGGGTCTCGACCACCGAGAAAATACGAGCAGTGCCAGAAAATCTCAGAATCAACGTCCAGACATCACACACGGCTTTCCAAACATCGAAAGCGCGAGTACAACCACCGGGTCTCCTCGTCGCACCGGTATAGTCCACCGGGTGCGCAGGTCTCAACGCACCGAGAAAACTCTCCTAGCTCCTGACAAGCCCACATGGCTACCACAACGCATCGAACGTGTCTCGACGGCGCTGTTGTAGATGCTGGAGAAGTTTCGGTGCAGTCCGGAGGCCCGTCGTGTCGTCACGCCCTCCTCTACCATATACCCTGAATGTCGGTATATCGGTAAACTAGCGGTGTCGGTCGTGACGTGTGGACGCCACACAAACCAACACTCCCCCTGGCTGACATAGCCGTCCACGCCAGAACGAATGAACGAAGGCATGGAACAACAATGTATGGCAAGCCATAATATGCATGAGTGAACTCACACACACACATACACACACATCTGCTATCCATCTAGGGTCTCCATGGACACTGGCACAGCCCACCAAGTGTCTGGGTCTCGACCATGAGAGGAGTGATGCACACGCACACAAACCAGTGTAATGCACATCATACTCATGTCAGAGGACAAGATGGTCTCCTCGTGACACTGGCGGTACTAGGGCCCGGGTCTCGACCGCTACGAGCAATTCAACACAATAGTATCATCATCTAAACACAAGATCCTGGGAGGATCTCCTCATAACACGGGTGCAACGCACCACGTGTCCGGGTCTCGACCAACAGCTCGCATGCACATGCCACACACAGTATAGCCACACACCAAGACACACGATCACATGGTCTCCTCGTGACACTGGTATAACACACCACGTGTCCGGGTCTCGACCAACATAGTGCTACCATCTACATGCAGTTGTGCAGGCACGTAGCATGAGCCACATGCGGGATGCTGTAGATGCTCATAACAGAGCATGGACCTCGCCATGCATCTCCCATGACGTCGCGTCAGGTCGAGGTCCACACAACACTCCCCCTGGGCACATGAACCTGGCAGCGATGTCCTCGATGGAGATGCTGATGTCGTAGCTGAACAGATCCTGGGCGATGAGTCATGTGGTGTGTCCAACATGCAGAGATAGCTCCCCCTGTCACATGCGAGTCGACTCCCTCCCTCAAAGATGAAGTGGTGTCTCCGGCTACGACTCCTCACGTTGTAGCTGCATCACCTGGGGTATACCAGTCCTTGCGTGACTACCAAGGGTCCCAACTCACAGTCTCTCCTGTCTCCGCTCTGCTGTGATGCATCTGTGTACGCCGGAGGAAAGGGAATGGGCGAGCAGCACGCGTGCGTGGATGAAGTGGCAGAGCTGGCCTCCGATACGGGATAGCACAACCTGAGACACAAGGGTGTACTGCCAGAAGAGGAGAATTGGAGCGACGAACCGGATCACCACTCGTGGATGAAGATGACGATAGGGCAGGTGAGTCGGGTGGATGAACGTGCGTGATGACAGTAGAAGAAGAAGGAGGAGCGATGATGGGGTCGACAGGAGCGAGGATGGGGGAAGCCGATGGCACGCTCACCTCTCCTATGACAGTGTCTCCAACGAACGTCATTCTTGGAGCTGGTACAAGATCCTCGTTGAGTATAGGTTTGCCGGATGCTGCTGGCAGAAGGCCCCTACCGATAGTAGTGATACTCCCCTCCTCTAAGAATCGCTCACGCGCTGCCATCATCTCCCGCTGTAGCATGACTACACGCTCCTGTAGATCAGCATAATCTACCTCGGACATGTCGAGGTGGCCCATGTCGACCTGGTGTAGGATAAACTCTACCTCACTAGATGCTACACATGCGGACTGCACAACTCGTGAGTACAGCGCCATCTGCATCTCTGTTGCTGAAGACGATGGAACTGGTAGTGCTGCATCCTCCTGGGGGTCAACCAAGCTCGCAGTGTGCTGAGACGCTAGAACATCGGATGCAGCTACAGGTGTCGCATCCACATCACAGCTCGTGTCTATCATGCGAGGAGTGAGCGGTCGCGTGCCGAGAGAGAAGGAGAAGGAGGAGTCGTCAGAGTCCGTAGAGCATGTGGAAACGTCGTTCGTGCAGGTACTGCCACTCTGCATGTATGAATCTGCTCCTGTATCCTCGACTGCCGTCATAATGGACACAAGTGTGCAGGGCTCCGGCTCGACAATGCCTGTCAAGGCGACCAACAAGCGCAGCTGGCGCTCACACACTATCTCGCCAGGTAATCTGGTTGCTGCCACCTACTCAATAAAAGAGTGAAGACCACCATGTGAATCTGTCATGTGTGTCGGTGCTCCATCCTGTGCACGGGACGTAGACTCAAGGAACATGGATGACTCCTCACGCTGAAGCTGGTGCTCAGGTAGCGCAGATGACACGGTGAAGCCTGCTGAGTCTGCTGCAGCACGTGTCCCAATGACACCTCTCAGAACTAGTGCTCTAAATAATGCCTCAACCTCCAAAAGACCATCCTGTCGACTGCTCATGCACTGCGACTGCCGTCGTACTGGTGTGAATCTCGTGCGCCAACGCCCCCGGAGATCCGTGTGGGGCATCCCGATCCGCACAATACTCCTGTGCCACCGCCAGGCCGCCATCGGTCGGAGTCGCGAGTGGCACCACCCAAGCACGCGGCACCTGCACTCCTGATACAACCTGTTGTTGTAGAACGTCCGGCTCCTGCCCCGGCGTAGATTTCAAACTCGATGACATACATGTCTCAAGTCCTGCAAACTCCGCCGGACTGGTGTGAGCCTGCTGCACACACTCTCCCAAAAGTCCGGTAGACGCATCCCGATCCATACGGGACTCCTCTGCCGCCGCTGGGCCTCCACCGGTCGGAGCTGCGAGTGGCACCGCCCAAGGACGCCGTGTCTACACTCCTCCTGATGTAACCTGCTGCTGCGGGAGATGTGGATCCAGCCCGGACATGGAAGTCGAGCTCGATGACACAGAAGTCTCCACCATGAATGCCATGTCGAGATCGGACTCCACGCCATGTGTTGTCACCGTATCATCTGAGTCTGCCTGAGCCGACGCTCGGACACCACGGTCCGGCGCGAGTGCGGATCTTGTCGCTACGGTCACATGAGGCAATGCGCGGTAACCACACTCCCCCTCGACAGGTACAGCAACGGAGGCCGAGGAGGTGGAGGATGTATCAAAACCGGTGTAAGCACGGCGTGCAGAGCGCCGATGCCGATGTCGCGGGGTCACTCGATTGGAACGACTGCATGAAGACATGTCATCGCGAGGTGGTGTCATGGTCGCAGTAGAATGGAGGATCAAAAGGATGGTGGTAGCCTGTGACTCGCTGGCAAGAGGAGCTGAAGGTACACCATTGGATGAGGAAGGAAGAGAGGATGGAGGAAATGTGATCGAAGAGGCCGTCAACAAACGAGTAGGAGAAGTACGATCAGTGACGACGAGGTCATGAAGTCGCTGCACCATCTGCCGCAAGCCATGGATCTCGGCGAATATGCTCGCCAGAGGTCCAGCTAGGGGATCTACCAACGTCGGCAGATCCGTATGCTGTGGAGGACGCAGGCTCGGACGAGGCTGTAGCCAAGGTGGATGCCAGCCGGGAGGGCGCTTCCAACAGCGACGCCAACCGTGACGTCCATCACCACAGTAGTAACAGGCGAATGGACAGGGCGCCTGCTCAGATGTCCGCGCACTCATCTCGTGCGCTGGACGATGGATAGGTACCGAGGGCACCTACTCCCGGTGGTAAACACCAAGCCACGAAAGAGAATGAGGCCAGTAGGTACTGTCACTCCTGGAGGTCACGGCATCCGGGTCAGTAAACGTGACCAGATGGGAAGAGATGCACTACCACAGCACGTCCGGAGACTACAGTCTGACTAACTACGACCAATAATGCTGCTGCCACTAATATAGCGAAGACTGCTCCAAGACAAGAAGGGGTTGCGGCTGCAGGTGTGGCCGCTGCTCCAAGCGGTAGACGACCCAACCCTTGGCGATAGTAAGACTCGAGTCCGCCGTCGATCCTGCGGGGTGAAGTACGCGCACCAATCCACGAGCCCCAGGAAGGCACCAGTACAGGACGCGTCTCGAAGCGGAGATCGCCGTCGACGACAGTTCGCTTTTGGCTGAAACTACAAGCTCTAGCGCAGCCGCCACAGTATGTAATCGTCGACACTCCACCGATTGATGTTGCTATTGCGGCTATGAAAGCTACTGATGCTGCGGCGGTGGTAGTTGGAAGATTATCCTTCTTTTATTTTGTTGTTTTTTTTCTTTCCCTCAGCCACCCCCTTTTTTTTCCCTTTTTTCTTCGTTGCCCTCACCCGCCACCTTTTTATTCTATATTTCCCCCTCTTTTTTCGTCCCTCCTTCTCCTTCCCTTTTTTTCTCTCTTTCTGCTCACCCCGGGTTTGACCGTCACCCAGTTCTAGATTGCCCCCTAGAAAGGAGGCAGGTCAGGATTGGAGGGGGGGGATAAAAAGACGAGGGGGAGATGTCAGGTTGCCCCCCACCCCTCTTGGCTCCTCGCTCGCGCACAAAAAAAAAGCGAGCGAGCAAGTGAGCGAGCGAGCGAGTGAGTGAGGAGGTGAGAGGGGGGGTCCGCCCCTCCCTCCGTCCGTCGGCCGACGGAGCCGACGGGTCCTTCCAAGGGGCCCCTCGGAGGGGCTCGACGGGACCCTCCGAGGGCCTCCTCGAAAGGAGGGAAGGGGACGAAAGGGGCCGACGGGCCCCCTCCTCGGAGAGGCCCCCTGATGGGGTCGAGGGGGCCCCTCCGAGGGGGCGGGGGCCCTCACAGGAGGGTTGCGAGGTCCTCCTGTAGTAGCAGCTGCAGCGGCGGGTGCAGCTGCTGCGGTTGCTGCTACTACTGCTGCTTCCGCCGGTGCTGCTGCTACTACTCTGCGCAGCAGCAACTACTACTGCTGCTCGATGCTGCCGCCGCTGCTGCTGCTTCCGCTACTGCTGCTGCTGCTGCTAAACTGTGCAGCTGCTGCTGCTGCTGCTTGCTTCTGCCGCGGCTGCTGCTTGCTGCTGCCGCGGCTGCCGCTTGCTGCTACCGCCGCTGCTACTTGCTGCTGCATGCTGCTGCTGCTGCCATGTGCTGCTGCTAGTGACGCCGCTGCTGCTCCGGCTGATGCGCTGCTGCAGTTGCTCTTGTTGCCGCTGCTGCACCGCAACTGCACTGGCTTCTGTTGCTGCCGCCGCTGCTGCAGTGGCTGCTGTTGCTGCTGCTTTTGCTGTTGCCACCGCAGTCGCTAGTGCTGCTGTGTGCGGCTCACCGCCCCTGTGGCATTCACGTGCAGTCGCTTCGTGCTCCCTCACGCTGCTGCCGGCGTGGCGCCACGTGGCGCGTTCTCTTCGCGTTCAGCCCACTGCTGCTGCTTCTGCTACTCACACGCCCCCCTGTGCTCTGATACCAAATTGGAGATATTTAGGGCATGTAGGCCCATGCAAAAACGAACATGAGCTCTGTGTGTGAGTGCGATGCAAGAAGGCAAGAATTTGGCTAAGTCTGGAATTCTGAATATAAAAGAACAAGGAGAGAGTACAAATGAGCCCCTAGCGGGCTTAAGTAGGGGCACCGGCAGCTAGCCGCACCGGGCCCCGTCACCCTCACTGAGCCCAAACGAGTCAGCAGGGAGAACAAATTGTGTACACCACGATAACAATAACGGTGGTCTCCTCGAGGCACCGGAACAACTCTCCGAGTGCCCGGGTTTCGATCACCGAGAAAATACGAGCAGTGCCAGAAAATCTCAGAATCAACGTCCAGACATCACACACGGCTTTCCGAACATCGAAAGCGCTGGTACAACCACCGGGTCTCCTCGTCACACCGGTATAGTCCACCGGGTGCGCGGGTCTCAACCCACCGAGAAAACTCTCCTAGCTCCCGACAAGCCCACAGGGCTACCACAACGCATCGACCGCGTCTCGACGGCGCTGTCGTAGGTGCTTGAGAAGTCTCGGTGCAGTCCGGAGGCCCGTCGTGTCTTCATGCCCTCCTCTACCATATACCCTGAATGTGGGTATATCGGTAAGCTAGCGGTGTCGGTCGTGACGAGTGGAAGCCACACAAACCAACATGCGTGCGTGGGTGCGTGAGTGCGTGCGTGCATGCGTGCATGTGTGCATGCGTGCGTGCATGCATGCGTGCGTGTGTGCATGCATGCGTGCGTGCGTGCGTGCGTGCGTGCGTGTGTGTGTGTGTGTGTGTGTGTGTGTGTGTGTGTGTGAATAGAGTAAATACTTTACTTACGTGTCTTACACCTTACTAACATCACTCCCCCATGACCCGTAGACGAACAATCCACATACACGAGGCAAAGAATGATGCATGTCCATGCTGTATGAGATAACAATGCACGAGCAAAGGAGAGGTACAGGCACATCAATCAATGGTTTCGTGTTTGCGCAGCTGCTGCCTTGAACATGTTGTTGCTGGGAGCTTTGGTAAGAAAGTGTGCACGATGTTGACGAGACAACCTAATTTTCTCCAAAAGACATGCGCTTGTGTATAAAGTGATGCTCAACGTTGATGTACTTTGTGGGAGACTGACGCATGCTTTCATGGTCAATGACTGCCTCGATTCCCTGATTGTTACAACATTTTGTGAAATAGCAGATGGGAACATGCAACTGTTGTAGCAAGATGGAAAGCCACATGCTCTCATACGTAACTGCGTTGAATGCCACATACTCGGCCGCACTTGAACTGATGCGTCCTATTTTCCACTCTTCCAAGAGATAACAGCCTCACCACCAAGAAAGATGTATCTTGTGCGACTGCGTGCATCTGTTTCATGTGCCTTATCATTGTATGTGTAGCCGTCAACCACCACTGAGGGTTGTGCATGATAGCACATTCTTATATGCGCTATGAAGAGCGCATGGCGGACAATGCGCAAGACAGCCTCAAGAAGTCTCTCACAAAGTTGCTGGGCAAACTGGACCAAGAATTTCACCGAGAAGGTGTTATTTGTCTACATGGTAGTGGCAAGGGAAACAAGGGATTTGATCACGCTAAGGTAGTGAATGACATCGATGGTCTCCCTTAGCTATGATGAATCAGAAGACTTGAATATGCGTTGGCGCTGTGGTCATCGAACTGGACGCAGCAGGGATGTTGGCCAACAAGGAGGCGAAGCGCTCTCCGAGACTACGAACATAAGTTGCTTGGTGCACATGTAGAGTGCGCCGATGGCGATCACGTTCCAGTTCGATGCCTAAAAAGACTCGATCTATGCCAATGTCGTTTATCTTGAATGCGGACTGCAGGAGGTCCTTGACTGACTGGATGACAACATGGCAAGGAGAGGCAATCAGCAGATCATTAACGTAGATGAGGATGGCCACGAAGGGCTCCAAAGGAGCACTCAGAAAGAGCGTTGGGTCTGCACTACTGCGGTGATAGCCATTTGTCTCAAGAGTGGCAGAGATCTCCATGTTCTAGTAGCACGGTGACTGCTTGTGCCCATACAGGGCCTTTCACAGCCTCCAAACATTTTCCGTGCCAACGATAAAACCTGGTGGATGTATCACGTAAATATCCTTGTTGAGACGCCCATGTAGGAACACATTATTGACGTCCATTTGCTCTAGTTCCCAGTCATGCTGTACGACCAGACTTACAAGTGCACGAGGAGTGGTGTATTGTCCGACTGGAGCGAACGTCTCATGGAAGTCAATCTGAGGAAGTTGAGAGAATCATTTCCCTGTGAATCGATCCGTATATTGGTCAACCTTGCCAGCGGGCTTCAGTTTGCGTCGGAGGATCTAGAAAGCTGAGACTGGTTTGTGGCCTGCTGGAAGATCCACAAGCTCAAAGACATAGTGCTCCTAGAGGGCACCCTGCTCGTCCTACATGGATTTTTCCTATCAGTCATCAAGTGCCTCACAAGCCTGTCGAACTGTGGTAGGCTCTGGTGGGAGTGTGGGAAGTCCACTTACTGCAAAACATGTTGCAACATAGCCTGCGACAGATGCATCGAGAGTACTGTGGAACTCATGTACAACAAGCGCATATCCCACCACTGAGTTGGGATGGATAACATTGACTACAAGATAGAGTGCATCAAGACCAGTCGGTCTGGTCGAAGATCCATCCATGGAGGATGATGCACTAGAGCATGCGCGGTGTAGAGAGGGTTGAGAGGAATGTTTGACTGGCTGCTGAGGGAGAGAGCAAAGCCTCCATTTGCACGTGTATTTCTCAGGGCCGAAAACATGGACCTGAGGCTCAGGTCGTGACACTAGAGCATCAGCAAGAACAGAGGTTTGTGACATGGGAGTGGGAGGTGAGATTGGAGAGGATAGACTAGGAGAATCACGGTCAGTGGACACGACCTGTGGCGACCGTGGAGAGGGTAGAGAACCAACAGAGAGAACTGTGATGGAGAGGAAGGGCCAAGCCTTGACATTGGAGGCTGAGACAGACTTACCTCCCCAAGCCAACATAGTGAGACAGTGAGGAAGGTGTGAAGAAACGAGCCAAGTCCCATTAAAGACGTCCTCAAAAAACACTACATCGCATGACTGAATGACACGTGGCAGATCAGTCATCTGGAACTGCTAAGCTTTGGACATGGCAAAGTCACCAAGGATGGTGCAAAGGCAAGCATAGGGGCTAGGCTTTCCATCACAAAGGTCCTCAGAGAGCCACACAACAGCGACAAAGTCCCAGACATGGGCAAGATGCAAGTCAGTCCATCGACCAAACCAGCACTCAGAGGGAGTGACGTGACGAGGGGGGGACTGTGAGGAACACAGTACCATATCTAGGTAATGTAAGACATGGCCTCAAAGGACAAGGGTGAGGACACCGTCAGTAAGGGTGTGATTCCAATGATATGAGGCGCTATTCTGTTGAGGTGTGTAAGGAGCAAAGGGCTATATGCACACCCCGCAAGAGAATAGGAAGCGAGCAGTGGATCCCATGAACTCACCGCCACAATCACACTAGAATGTACGCAGACTTCAACCGCAGGTGAGTTCAGCCTAGAGAAGCTAGGACTCAAGGATGGGACAAGCGTCACTCTTCTGCCGTAGCACAAATTCCTAGTGCATATGTGAATAGTCGTCAATGAGGCAAATGACGCAGCAAACAATCCCCTCCAAGGCATCATGCGCAAGATTACTCATGACATCAGCATGCAAAAGATCGAGGACATGGGCGGTGTGATTGTTTGATGTGGAGAAGGGAGAGTGGTGCATGTTGCCTTGGGCACATTCAAGACAGTCATCAACGCAAGGAGTGGAAAAAGTCGATGCATCCAAGCCATGGACGGACTGATGTTGAAGCAAGTTGTCAATCGCCTTCAGTATCAATGTGACAAGGCGGCGATGCAAGAGCTATACGTGCAAGAAGGAAAGAGAAAATGCAAAATGAACAAGTGCATCCATGGTGGAGGAAAGATTGATGTAGGGCACACAAAACAAACGATTACAGCATGTGTTGAGAAGCAGGACACGACCAGTGGAGCGGTACAAAACATAAGTAATGTCTTAGATGGAGGTGAATCTCATGCCCTAGTCATTGAGAGTCGTAACAAAAATTGGAGTCAGCTCAAGAGAGGGCACATACATCACGTCTCGAAAAAAGAGCGCTTCCCAAGGGCCCACTAACCACAAAATGCCAACACCCTGAAATGGAAGAAGTTGGCCAAAGCCAGTGTGTACAAAGTGAACGGAGCTGACAGGAGCCAAGTAGACAAACAACGAGCGAGAGGATCTCATTTGGTGGGTGGCTCCAAAGTTGAGAATCCGGAGGCCAACCCCAGGGATAGTGTGGCGAAAAGGACAACACGGTGATGCTGCAGGAGGTAGCATCGGTGGATGTGGAAAAACTGTGGCTGGATGGTGTAGTGGAGGTGGAGGCATCGGAGGTGCCATCACTGCCACCAGAAGAGCATGCCCAGTGTGCCAGCATTGCAAATTCTAGACGTGCATCATCAGGGGGTGCAAGACACTTCGGGAAAGATTGCCTGGTGGCACCCCACTCATAGCATGTTTTAGTGCCAGAGGATGAGGTGGAAGAGGAGGAGTCACCAAAACCCTTCCCCTTCCCATGCCCATCTTGTCCACCACCTGACCTACCACCTGACGGACCACCTTTCTCCTTCCTGCAACTTCGGCCATCCCCTTGAGTGACCAGGGAGGAAGCAAAGGTAGAGGATGAGGAGGCAGGCGAGGATGAGATGTGCAAGGCAGAGGAGGAGGCAGATGAAGAGGGAAGAGCAGTGGTAGCAGCGGCAACGGCTTCACAATGAATTCATTTTTTCTGCAAACCGCTCCACCAATCAGCGAGACGCTGTGCTGCAAACTCCCAAATGTAACCAATGCCCAGAGGAGCATTATTGGGAATGGGCTCGACGACAAAGTGCTCGAGCTCATAGGCCTTGACCTCCCTAAACATATCAGATAGCGTGAGGATGAGGCCATTGATAGTGGAGAGAACAGCTGGAAGCTACCCAGGCACTGGCTTGCCAAGATAACATAACAGTCTGAGAGTGCAAGCCCAGTACGCATTAGCAATCTCATCAGCATGCATAGATAACGTGTTGAACTGGTTGGTGAGGATACTTTGTGTTGCATGTCTTGTCACTATTGTGTGCCGCTTGATGACAAAATATGCACCAACTGGATTATCAGGCGTGAAGCATGTGGTGTCTGCATTATAGGACCTGATCTCATTAGTGAGACTGCCGGGTCATCTGCGGATGAGAGGACAAAAGTGCACGTTGACTTTAACTTGATAGGGACAAAGGGAGGGCCGGTAGAGGAATTAGGCTCATAACAACATTCCATGAGGTTCTCTCCCTGTGTCCATGCAGTGAAGCGGGTCTCCTAAGACACGAAGGTGAGGTTAGAGGTAAAGTGGGATGGCAACGGGTAAAAATCACACTGTCCCTGGGAAGGCAATGTGAGAGCTTCGACTACTGCCATGCTGGTTGTGGTGGCATATGGGAGGGGATCAGACTAAATGGAGCCAGAGGCATTGGATGTAGATGTGAGTAATGGAGAATGAAGCACTGAGACCGATAGCAGTGGATGAAAAGGAGATGTCGCATGGCATGGGCTGAAGACGGCTCAATGCGAAGTCTGCGATGTGATATGCAAAAGTACTTTGATGGTCTTGTTCATGATGCAGCCTCTATTCAGCTTTGCGCTAGGCAGTGAGATTAGTCTGGAGTGAAGCGCGTTCACGCTGCTGCTTTGCATGCAAGGCACCATATTGCTCATCCTCCACTGGCATTGTGCCTGCGATGTTACTCTGTCGAGAAAATTTTGGTAGAATTTCCCTTGCCCCAGTGGGCATGGGAAACGTATGGTGACTGTCACAGCCCAAGGCCATGCTACAAGGCAACGGACTTGGATGCACAAACATGTCCATGTAGAGAAAGATAAGAGAGAGAGAGGGAAAAAGAGGATGCTATGCTCATCAGGCCTAGCGGCAAAGGGAAAAAAGAGGAGGAAGGGCAGTTGCTGAAGATGTCGTAATTACTGACACAGTGGATGATGCAAACATGAGGAGGGACACATCACCTGCCAGAGCAGCAAATAAGAGTGTAGAGATAGCTAAAACCGTGGATACGAGTACCAATGCGTAGTGACTAGATGCCGATGCCAATAGAGCAGAGAAGGCCAACGACATAGAATTGTGGATTGAGGTCACTGTGCTAGAGAAAGCAGTGGTCGTTTCTAATGTTGTTGCTACTTTCGGTACTTCAACAACCATACGGGTGATTATGTTGACTACAACCACAATACGAGGACCCTGATCCACTATGGATATGGTGTATGTATCGATAGCTCTACCTGCAGCAGTGTTGGTAGGTGTACGAGTAGCACGTGAAGCTATAGCAAATGTAGAGGCAACAGTAGCACCAGAGACAAGCACTGATGGTAAAGCAGAAAAAATATTTGAGGGTGCTCATGAAGCACACTTATATCCAGAGACCACCAGAGAAGAAGAGGAACAGGGAGAAGAGGACCTATTAGCTATAACAAGGGCTGCTTGCATTGTCCCACCAAGTGTTGTGCACTGACTGCTGATGCGTTCTATGGGCAACGGATTGGCTTACAAAGGATTGAAAAGGTTGCTGATCCTGTTGAGGCTCTATGACAGAGGTTTCGGAGAGTCTTCTGAGGCTGAATGACAGTATGCTACGGACACAGCAGTATCATCCCACTGGTAGTCATCGGCTGGTTCGTACTCCTTGTCGGTATGATAACCTGGTGTGACCAGTGCTCACGTTCCACCCTCGCCTCTTTGTACGCTACCTCTTCTTTGATGCGAGCATGCTAACACGCAGCCATAGGTGACATGGGAATTGGCTCGGTGTCCGGAGGCAAAGCTAGGATTCTGGTCATCTAGCTATCTTGCTGGGTAGCTCCAGACGTGACCGCATAATAGATGTTGCTGCAATGGTGACAGAGACTGATGCAACAGAAGGCAGCAATTTTTACCGATGCCGCTACTGCTGGTGTTGTTGATGATGTTGCAGCTATTACTGTCTTGCTAAGTCGAGGTACGTGGAGGCAGGATTCCACTGTTAGGTGTGAGACTCTGTATGATAGCGGATAAGCATGACAGTGGGTTGCAAATGCACGGGAAGAAAGATTCTCAAGCTTGAGCCCGTGCACGAGATATTGTTGTCGTGATAGCAGAAGCTGATGTACCAGAGGCAGCAAGCCTGGCCGATACCACTATTGGCGCCACTACAACTGCTTCTCTTGATGATGTTGTTGCTACTGCTACCGCTGTTGTGGTGACTGTTGCCATTCCTATTGTTGAGGTATGGGCACACACAAGTCCATCGTTAGGTGCGAGACCCGCTATGGCAATGGAACACTGTGGCAGTGGGGTGTAGATGTACTGGGGATGAAGGAGTCTCGAGTTTCAGGGTCATCGCTGAATAAATGGCTGTGATAGATCACAGCACATCACATGCGAGTTGTGTCTTGCAGATGAGAATATTGTTACAAGAGCAACAGCAATGGTTGCTTTGATTGCTGTTAAGACAAGAAGGCACTATGATGGTGGATCCGGTGCCGGATCAATAAGGGAGGGGATAGAGTCTCCTCTTGTTGCAAGGAGGAGTATGCCTTCCTACTCTCATACGAGTAGGTGGAACGTGCGAGATTGAGAGGCGTGTCATACACATTATGTGCTTTACGCACACTGCCATGGAATGGAGCAAACGGGCTCCTCCCTTAAAAAAACCTAGCGTTCATAGGAGTGAGTTTTGGATAAAAAGACAACAAGATGATATATGCCAATTGAACGGGCCACTTACGCGAGAGCCTCAACGTAGGACCCAGACGCCTTCTGGGGATCGAAGTGGACTGGTTGGCAACATAGCGTCGATAGTTTCTCACATGCTGGCATAACCCGGTAGTGTGGTCTCAAGGGATCACCAACCTAGCATCACCTAATGAACCACCTATTCTAAGCATGCATGACTGAAACGAAACTCAACCACATTGACCACGAGCGTACGTGGGTGCACGCCCCCTCCCATGTTTTGCTCCATGTTATGCCCATATACACCTCACCGTCAGCAACCTTCAGGCAAGGGGTGGCACCAAATAGGCTGAACGACCACCATGAACTTCTTACGTGCTAGTGCTTTGGTTGGAAAGCTAGCATGTGGTATGTCCGTGCCGATCTAGATGGTGGAGATCATTTGTCGCTCCACCAAATTATGCACAAAGTGGTGCTCAGAAGGCAATGTGATTTGTGTGTGCATGAAACACACCAGAGTACTCTTCAATGGTCACAGCACTCTGATCATCATAACACGGAATTATAGTGGGCACACACAATAACCCCGATCACAAAACAAACATTGTACCCATACCGCCTCAGTAGTCCTAGTCTCTAGGATGTTTGAAGAGCTACATTCATTACAACCCTGGTTTGTATTGGGCCACGACAAATCCGTGCCATCCAAACAAGAACACGTTACTTGTTCGGCTGCGTCCTTCAGGACTTCAGGCTCTGTTATTTTCCATGTAGTCATCAACTACCATCGAACACTGTCAAGGTACGTTGTGGAAAGCACGTACCACACCACTCACACAGCCGCATGGCCGCACGGCCACCTCTTGTCTGAGGACACTATGAGAACAATGCGAGGAGGTTTACGGAGAATGCAATATCAGACCGAGTGGTCGTGGCCAAGTACATGCCGATTGGGTACAGGTATCGGTCCACGTCCACTGTCATTGTTGCCATATTGGACCATCCACCTTCAAGGCATCATGTCCTCCTATTGTGATGGGTGTGGAGGCAATGGGAATTATACCAAGGACATCGACAAATCGCTACTCTTTAACACTGGCATAACTTGCCTGATGAAGCAAGAGAGTGAACCATCAGCAATTACACATGATCTCAATCCCAAGGTACACATCCATAGGACCATGATGCTCTATCGTGTATATAGCCGGAAGGACCCCCTTTTCCTCCTTCGCAACCTCTATGGAGAGAGACACAATCAAGAGGTTGTCAACATGGGCAAGGATGGCAATCAAAGTATAAGCTGTCCATTGGAGAAAGAAGGATGGATCTGTGTCACTTTGTTCGTACCCAAAATAATCCAGTGTGTCGCGGATCTTCTGGTTCTAATGCAGAGGTGATTGCACTGGTTTCTGTCACCCTCCGGCACTTGTTGCTACTAATGTTCATAATCAGCGTAATTGCTTCAATCAAGTGAGATGAGCTAATCAAGCCGTGGAGGCTCCATCAATCATGGGATCCCATGCATGTTTTTCTTTGGGCTACTTGCCGCAAGAACCCGTCCTATCTAGCGGGACACGATGCTTGTTCCAGCTGGTTGATAGCTTGTCCAAGTCCTCGAGGCTACATCCATCTACGTCACCTCAGCCTCGTCATCGTTTGCATGGCCTGTATTTACATGGTCGGTCTTAAAATGCCTTCCACAACCTCATGATCATACTGTTTTTGTGATGTCCTTCATCCAATGTGAAACTAGCAAACTCAGTCTGACACGACCCTCATTGCCATTATCACATTTCACCGAAGTTTAAATCATGCTAAGACACCGGAGCACATATATGGAAGAACCATATCCTGAGGCATACGCTAGATCCTTTAGTAGCGGGTGCCCCCTTATCAATACTGCAAAATTATTTTGAAAAGGGCTCTTTATCCTCGTGGCCAAAAAGATCTGGGTTTGAAAGGTCAGGATCCTTACTTAAAAAAACAAAGTGGCAAATGGCATACATAATTTTTCGCTCGTGGATATGGTAGATTCAACTCTTCGGGCGCGTGGATATCTTGTACATTTCATCCCAATTTTTCTTCATCCAATTTTTTTAAATGCTATGCACAACTCCACAACCATACATTAAAAAAATAATATCATTACAACTTTTGGGAAGCTTCTTATGAGAAACCCACTGTACACTAATTCGAGACTGTAAAATAGGCATGATTAATTAAAACTCCCTTTGCCTACTTGACAACATGGCTATCCACTCGGTATTCCATGTCAACATACTCTCCGGTAAGGGTCGGCAAGAAAGTACCCGCGCCACCACCTCTGGAAGTGAAATATCTACAAAAAAAGTCAAAAACATCAACTGACAATGTCAACTAGACAGAAGTTCTAGAGTAAGTGGAAAGGGTTATGACAAATTGCACATTATTTGAGAGCCTTAAAGCAATCTACAAGACGTCGATCCATAAGTTGGCGGCTAATTCTAGCCAACACCGCCTTATATCTCATGATTCTTCGGGAATTCAAGGATAAAGGGGGCAATTTTCATGGAGGCGTGTAACACCCAAAATCCTGTCTGTGGCAATATTTTTCATTGCAAATGTGGCCCATCGCACAGCGACTTCTTATGTCACAAGTTCGGGTGAAATTTGGCAAACTACCATGAAAGCGGGTCTTTCATTTCAATAGTTGTCCACAGCTTTAACCTCCTTTGAGAATCTTGGACAAAACCATCAAGAATTATATCAACATCTGGTTACTATTGGTTGGATTATCGATAATACTTGAATTTTACAAATGTAGGCATTGATGTTCTCACAACCCCCGGACTTCTCGAGGACATTCCTTGAAACGACACTCACGACACACCACCTCATGCATCGTTCACTTCGAGTGTCAAATCAAAGTCCACAACTATGCCTCATTAGATTCTTCCACATGTATCTAGGCACTTTAGAGTCACAAGACTGTTGATTAAGGTACACCCTTTGCTAACGATGATTTAACCTAAGAGTCACAGTTCCCAAATCATCCTTTACTGCAAAATTTATATGGTTTCACATTTTTTCTGCTCAGAGGGACACCTTTGACAACTTTCTTGAAAGGATGATAGCTTTTTCTTGAACCATATGAATGTTTCGTTACTATTTGATAAACCTCGCTAAATCATTGATGGATTTTCTCAAAGAAGGCCCTCACGACACAAGTTTGTGGATGTCTCCCACTCGAATTGCCCTAGACCTGAAGTATGCCTCATTGTTGTCCAACCACTAGAATGTTTACGCTCGGCAGATCTGACACTAACCAATAACGTTCACTTTTTTTCAACAAGGCACTCGTGTCACATTTTTCAGAATCGTGTTTCGTTTGAGAAAATGTGTACGTACATCCAGGCTTTGCCGCGGATAACGGATATTGTTATTGAGGCTATTCCCAATTGTCCAAGCATGCATGAGTGTAAGTAAGAGACTAGCAAGAAACGAGTAATGACATCGTTATCTAAATAGGACATCCACTTTTCTCATGTATGATGTCAATTTTGGTGGTGGAAAACTAGTGAGGCATCATACTTCAATTAAAACGACACATATTCTACCAGCTTATTTATATGAATCTCCATCAACCCATTGTTTTCCAGTAATATTCCATGTACTCAAAATTGGTAAAAACATAATGTGAAGTTAGCAACACTTTGGGGTTGTTGATGTTATCAAGGTCAGGGTTCCTCACATGTTGCCAGGTTCAACTATAGAGGAGTTTGGTCTCGTTATGTTATGGGTACATTTATCCGAGATGGACTGTAGTATGCACTATGTACTATTCAGGAATGATCAGAAAAATTGTGACGATGGAACGTGCTTGTTTCCGCAATGTCGAGGACACATTCTCATGTCATGTTGTTTCACGATCTAAGCTCATAGCTATGGAGACCTGTTATTGTTATTATTACCTTACACATATACCGATCTACTGGCATATTCAAGTGTATTACTAATTAATGTACAAGCCCGAGTGGATGAGTGAGATTGGAGATCCTTGCAATCGACTTTGAATCCATGTAAGATCTTCCATAGAGCAATCCCTCAAATATGAAAATTGTTCTGGAGAACTTGCGGGGAATAAACCGGAGGACCCGGGCATACATGAACAGTTTGGTTTGTCTCAACCAATGGATTCCACTGATGACAAGTCATTTTTTGGCCATTGGGTTGGATTCCTTCTGGTTCGTCAAAATCTGAGTCTTTGTCCGAGGAGATGTATAGAATCTGCACCTATTTACTTCACAGTCATGGATATTTTTATATTCCCAGATACCTCATCCACAACTATTTTCCACAATGCTTTTCAACAAGATTTTTTTCTATGGTAGGTGGTTGCCACCATCACCATCACCAGGTCGCAAAGTGGAATTCAAGGAAATAACACCTCCATTATCAAGGTTACCACTCAACGAGGACCAACATCTCATCGAGGATTCACAATAAACTACAGGCATGACTCCGCGTCAAAGTCAGGGTAGAAATAAGCACTCCCCGTCGTTTTAGGATAAAACTATTCGAGCTGTTATGTTCCACCCCACCTGTGACGAAGAGTCATGCCCGTCTTTCCTTGTGATGCTACGATGTAGTCCTCATCATCCAGAAGGGGCACTATGTTCCCAAATACATGTATATGACCAGTTGATGGCTACGGTGTGTGCCAACTACCAGAGTGATGAGACTTGTTGAGTAGCTTGAAGGCATTAAAGAATCACTAGGAAGCTTCCTAGCCTTGTTGCCGCTGATGTGGCAAAATTTTCCAATCAGCTGGCACACTAGTAAGAAAGTAGGTGCAAGAAATAGCAAGGGTTAGGCTAGGGAGATGCACAAAGTCTCATAAGCTCAAATACCTTAGTAATGCAGAGAGAGTGACAACTGACAAGCACACATCATAAGTACCTGCCATGGTGCATGGTGGGTGACACACACGTCTTTGCGAGTTTGTCCTACAACCGGCACAGAACCACTATTTTGGCCATAACACTCTCCACAATCATCCAAGCGCTCCACTATCTGGACCTATAGATGCAACATCTTGAGCTAGATGCTAGACACATAACATGCACACGTCTGGCATCAATCGGTCGATACATAGTACAAAACATGCAAATTGAGCTCAAGAGCCAATCCACCAAGAAAACTCTAGCGGCTGCATAAAAACTACAGTGCACTCCAGCAAGCACCCGGGACGCAATGGCAGCTCTCTGGCAGCTACAGGTGAGTGGAGCCACTACCCGTTGTTTCTCCGAAGCTTGCTCACTCTGCATCAGAGATTTTTGAGAGCATGGACACGGTGGAGTGGTCACGGTAATCTGTACATATAGACAAAGATGACTCATGTCACAACACTCCCTCCTGACCCGATGGTACGCATGTCCATAGATGTGCAGAACCAACACAGGTGCGCTACGAGATGCTCAACATTCCATACTCACACACCCCACTCTCCGCCACTCGTAGGTAAGGGACGAAACCCGACAAAATGAATGGCCATCATGAACTTTTCACGCACTAGTGCCTTGGTCAAGAAGTCAGCCCGCTGCAAGTCCGTGCCGACCCTAATGACGTAGATCACTTGTTCCTCCAAAATATCATGCACAAAGTGAGGCTCATCAGCAGTGTGCTTCGTGCATGCAAAAAACATACCAAAGTTATCTGCAATGGCAGGAGCACTGTTTTGTGTTGTTTTTACAACACAAAACAATGCAAGGTACACACTGATGTAATCCAAGAAGCAGACGCTACAGCCACACTGCCTCTGTAGCACCAGCTCCAAGCACATCATTCTCACCCTCTGATGATCCATGTGCAATACAGCCATGCTTACGGGTGTGCCACCCAGCTGGAAAATGTAGCTTGTCCTTAGAAGCCCATCAGAAATCCACGTCCAGTCACTGTCTGTGTAGTCGTTGACTACCACCGAACACTATCATCAAAGGAAGACTCTGAGGTACGATGTGTAGTCCACGTACCTTACCACTTGTACAGCTGCATGATGGGCTCTTCCCAATGACCTTGTGAAAAGTGTGTTAGGAAGTCTATGGTGAAGGCGATGTCGGGTCGTGTGATAGTGGCCATGTACATAAGAGATCTAATGTGGTGCAGTACAGGATCAAATCCACTGTCTCCCCAAGCTCTGATGGATCATCTACCTTCAGAGAGTCCTCTCCATCAGGTGTGATAGGGGTGGAGGCTATGGGAACTGTAGTAAGGAGGTCAGCAGACTGCTCCTCCACAATGCGAATGTAACGTGCGTGACGTAACAAGAGTGTCCACCGCTATTGATCACGTATGATCTCCATCCTAAGAAGCACAGCTTCAGGGCCAAGGTCTTTCATCCTACATGCAGCCTGAAGGACTACCTTGGCCTCCTTCATGGCCTCCATCAAAGGAGACGGAATAAGGAGTTCATCCACATACACCAGGATGGCGGTGAAGCTCTCAATTGTACATCTGAAAAAGAGGAAAAGGTCAGCATCACTCTGCACGTACCCGGGACGTGTCAATGTGCCAATGATCTCCTGGTTCCAGCACCAAGGTGATTGCTTCAAGCCGTATAAGGCCTTACACAAGCGCCAAAGCTTGTCACCGACCTCAAACCCTAGAGGCTAGACCATGTAGATCTCCTCCTCTGGAATACCATGGAGAAACGGGTTGTTCACATCCATCTAGTGCAACGTCTAGTTATGGTGAGCAACGACCCCAAACAGAGCGCAAGTGGTGGTCATACGTCCAACGAGTGCAAAGCTGTCAGTGAAATCCACATCCTTAACCGGTGAGAATCCCTTGGCCATCAAGTAAGCCTTGTAGTGATCCAGTGTGCCATCACGCTTCAGCTTCTAGCAACAGACCCACTTGACCTATACAGCCTTCTGTCAAGACAAAAGGTCAACAAGCTCATAGACACCATGCTCACGGATGGATTCCAGCTCATCCTCACAAGAAACACACCACAACTCTACTTCCTATGCTGAGAGTGCGTCCTTTAATGTGCCTGGATCAGGCGTCATCGAGGGAGAGCCCCAGGTGGCTAAGATACACAAGTTTGGACTCGGCTTGACCACGACTAGGTTGGCTACAACATCACAAGCATCTGAAAAACTCTCGGGAGACCAACTCGTGATAGACATGACACGTTGGGTGCACCTAAGTGTATCTCGCATGGACACTCAGGCCAAGGGCCTTTGTGCCAGGCTCACCACTCTGAACACTGCGAGTAAGGCTTCTAGGTGCCAACTCAGTAGTCTGCTGAGCCCTAGAGGACAGTGGTCGGAGATGACCACCGGGCTCCCAGGAGTAGCCCAATGCTTAGGTGCTCACCTCGGGCTGCAGAGGAGGCTGCTGGGCCACAAACGCAGGGGCTATGGACTCACAAGAAAGGGAACAAGATGCAGGAAAAACATGGATAGGTGTTGGCTTGCACGTAGGATGACCAGGTGTAGGCAGAGGAGTAGGTGTGACTAGAGATGTTGTCACCGGCGCGGGATCAGGTGTGTCAAAGGGAATTTTCGTTGAAACAGGATGAGATGTGCCAGATAGGATTACCACTGGCAAGGGATCAGGTGTGCTGGAGGGGACTGATGTTGGCATGGGATCAAGTGTATTGAAGGGGACTGAAGCTGGCATGGAGTCAGGTATGCCATAGGGGACTGATGCTAGCACGAGATCAGGTGTGCTAGAGTGGAATGACACTGGCACAGGATCAAGGGTACCTGCAGGTACCGATGAGGCTACTGGATCTACAGCCAAGATGGCCGGATTGTCAGTAGGCAGAGACCAGACCACATGTAAGAAGGCCTGGATGGACCCATCTATAGGAATGATCTCCCCCATCTATCAAGAAGCCAAACAATTTGAACATGGTCACTGGCCAATGAAAATGCTAAACAGGTCCTGGTAGATGAGAGCCTCAAAGATAGAACGTCTCGTGACTTGACAATGAGATGGCGAACAAGGTCTTAAAAGCGCCATGCCCTTGAACGTGGGAAGATGCCAAGGAAGGCACACATATGACCCCGAGGGAAGATCTTTGACCCTTGTTGGTCCTCGGTGTACTAGACGCAGGTGAGGTTGAACCATAGCTCATACGGTGTGACATGGTTCTGAAGAGGATCATGCGACAAGTGGTTCTAGACCCATATCATGTACGAGAAGTCCTCGAATATAATGTACTCCGGAAGACTGAACTCAGACTGCATGGCACTGACTTCGTCCTTTATGGTTTAGTTCCAACGCTTAGATACACCGTTCTGTTGTGGTGGAGCAAGAATGGGCAGGTGGTGAAAGACACCGTGTTCAACAACGTAAGCATCCATCTCACCTATGAACTCGCCACCAAGATCCGAGCAGATTGTGTTAAGGGTGTGACAAGATTGGCGCTCATCCATCACGAGCCACAGGCCGGCCGCCAGGACAGCATCGCTCTTGTGGCAGAGGCCATGGATCCACCACATCAGAGTTAGAACAAAGCGGCCCCAATCTGATAGGGACTCAACTGGGAGAGGATTGAGGAGGTCCGGGCGGACCAACTCTTGCGGGCGTAGTGCCAGTGAGGTAGATTCAGGGTAAGTGTAACTATGCATCTTATCCTGAGCACAGAAGAGGCAATCAGTCTTGGGCGGCTTCTTGAAGGAAGCCGCATCAAGACCGAGGATTGGCTGTGTCCAAATGAGCTTGGACACTATGTTCGAGCTTACGTGAATGAGAAAGTGACGTAGTAAGCACTTGTGCTTAGGGGAGAGCACGCCAATAACAAACATGCATGTAGAAGAGGACAAGGAAGGAGACAGGAAGGGCAACAAGTGACGTGATCCAGGTCAATGACGACAGGTGCACAGAAGACAACATCATCAGTATCACAGGTCAAAATTGTGGCAGAGTCAACAGTGTGCATAACAGAGTGACCCGTCCAAGTGCAGGCACAAACTGACAGTAGGCTGAGCTCCAAAAAAAGAACGTAGAGCACATAAGAGATGTATAGGGGATTAGACGGACCATCAAAGTGCACGACCCCAACGCCCTAGACTGACAAGGAATGACCAGATCCTATGCAAACAGATCAAATAGACCCAACAAGAATCAGGATAACAACATTAACACGACGACAGATCACATGGTGAGTGGCACTGCAGTCAATGATCCAGGTATCAGTCACCTTACAATCCGTTGTCGACAACGAGAAACAAGCTATAGAACACTCCATAGCTACTGAACGCTTTGCAGGCATGGCGGAGTCACAACGGACAAAAAAAAATCAAGGACTCATCAAACCACTCTGTGCAGTTGATGCTCCTCCACACACATCATCACGGACAACAAACACAACAGTACAAACAGAATGCAAACCACAAGATGTGTCAACACACTCGCACTTTCCTGAGTGCGGAGCGTAAAACATTTATGAAGCTCCATGATGCAATCGTGGGGGTTTGCGGCATCAGCGTCACCGAAGATAGGTGGAGGATTAGCTGCCATTGTGGTCGCGCAGCCGGTCTAATAGGCATTGGAGCCAGCCATCCTCTAGGTATGCATTGCCTGAAGGCCTAGCATGACCCTTGCAAGGGGTCATGCGAAATAGCAAGGGTTAGGCTAGGGAGACACGCAAAGTCTCATAAGCTCCAATAGCTTAGTAATGTAGTGAGAAATGACGACTCACAAGCACAATACCTACCGTGTCGCACGTCTGGTGATGTACGCAACATTGTGAGTTTGTCCTAAAACAGGCCCAAAACAACTTTTTTGGCCATAACTCTATGCACAACCATCTCAACGCTACACCGTCTGAACCTAGAGATGCAGAATCTTGAGCTAGACCGTAACACACATAGGTCTGGCATCAATTCGTGGAAACACAATGTAAAAATGCAAGTCGGGCTCAAGAGCCAGTTCATCGAGAAAACTCGAATGACTGCAGAAAAACTATAGGGCACCCGTGCAAGCACCCGAGACGTTGTGGTAGCTGTATGGCAGCTGCTCGTGGGTGGAGCTACCACCGTTCATAGCTCCGGTGCCAGCTGCTTCCGCATCAGAGATCTGTAAGAGCATGGACAAGGCCCAGTGATCACAGTACGTTGTACGGATAGACGGGGACGACTCATGTCAGAAAAGGTACATGATCATGGTTGATGTAAAAGGGACAAGGAAATTATTTAGGTTGTTGGAAAATAGAAAAGTGTGATGGCCTAATAATTGTAATAAGATTCGACGAACCGGGGTCCTCAAAACAAGTAGTGGACGATTTTGAAGTCGTTTTGCACGAAAAAACAGTCGAAGCTACGCTGAATAAAAAACACTTCTGTTGGAATTTGCATGTCACTCATTCAATGATTTATGTTTACACATGTTCTAGTTTTCTACACGATTGGACACTAGTCCCTCTTTTGCCGAGTCTGTTTTTTGGATCACCCATCGATCTGACATTGGATGGAAGGATCTTGTATCCTATTTAGCTGCGTATGGTTATTCTTTCTTATTAAGTGTTCCCTGCTACCTGCACATTAGATAGGCAATTGCAAGGATAGTAGTCATCAGCAAAGATGAATTCCAATCTCGGCATAAACTAGACTTCGGAGTGTTTCCCATGTTACGTCCCTGACGTAGACGAGTCCCTAAAACTCTCGAGAGGGCATTTCCGTTCTTACATTCATGGCTCACAGATCGGCGACTTCAGGATTTTTCCACTCTACAATCGAGGGAATTTTGGCCAATTGCTCCGACCTCCGGTGTTCCGTCCGAGAAGGTTCCGACAACTTCGACCACTCCCCAGAAAAACCGACAGAAGTGTCACGAACCATATCGATGTTTCGACAACCTGACAAGATTCCTCAGTGCATCTTCACCATTCAGAAGATAGCGAGCACAACCAGCGACAGGCAGCAATCCCAGACGAGTACTCCAATGATGGCGGATCAGCAGCATGCGAACAACGACACTCTCCAGATGAACCAGGCAGCAGCGACAACTTTTGTGACAAATGGTGCAGCATGGAAAAAACCCGACGGCCAACACGATGACGGACCCTTTGGGCTCAGCAAACCCTTCGTCCCCACCGCATCCTGTTGGGTCGACACCTGGCACGATAGGAGGCACCGGCTGACAAGCATGAATCAATCAAGACTTATACTAGAGATTATTGAGACTCGAGATCCTCAACACCCATCTACTCCAACAGCTCAACGTAATGATGGAGGAGCTTCGAGTTTCCTGTGCCTGCAAAGCACCGCTAACCAAGAGAAATCTGCAACTCTTGATTGAACTTTAGATCCGACCGGCACTTCCCGAGCCGTTCAGGACCAAGGGACAGGATGTGGTTGACAAGTTTGGAACTGTACTTCTCTGTTGCTGGGGTCAGCAACGACAAAAAGAATTTTGACCTCGCGGCCTTAGCTTTCTGCGGCACGGCTTTGAGTTGGTGGTCCGATCTAAGGGCCATCCAATGACAGCAGGAGACCGGTGGAGGTGCATCAACAGCTCTCGCGACCGCTCTCACATCGTTGAATCCAGGCGTACTACCTCTCATGACACCAGAAACGGGGAGATACTTCGCGTGTGCCACACTTGCTTGCTTTGGGAAGCTGAACAAGAATTCGAACGCATGGCACAAGCTCCAACGTCTGCGTCAGTAGTCTAACATGGCAGAGTACACTTGGCGTTCCCGCAAAATCATCATCGACAGTGACCTCGCCAACGACAAAATGTGTTTCTTCTACACCAATGTTTGAAACAGGACACTTGGCGAGCAATAGCCATTTTTGGCATCCAAGACGGCCTTCTGTGAATGATTGCAGTAGTCGAACGTAACAACAGGGCCGACTACAATGCTCAGATGTAAAAAATGCTGGTGACCCGAAAGCCAAAATCCTTGTCGTGGCGGAGGAAAGGCGCAATCGGCAAAACCTCATCTCTGTTGGAAATTGACGTCGTCGATTAGTACGATCAAGGGCTCTGCTGGACTTGCGGAAAACCAAGTTACATTTCGTGAGACTACTGAAAGCGGCAAAAGCAAGCCAGAAAGGGAGGAAAGTCGTAGAAAAAGAGTGACGAGTCGGGAAACAATAGAGGAAAAGAGTAAACGGCAAGGCTCCTGTCAGGTAGGAAAACTTTGCACCGACCGATCATCCATCTGAGCAGCTCATATCGCCACAGACGAGGGTCCCTGAGATTGTAAAGTTCAACGAGGGGTACGAGGACGACCAACCAGCGATACTGTTACGAGTACAACCAAGGGATTATAAAAGTCGTAGAACGGCACTGGTACTACTGGATGGAGGAGCTTCTCACAGGTTTGTTAGCATCGACATGGTTTAGAAGCTCGGTTTGCACACCAAACCGGGAGTCTTTGAAGGAAGAACCGTTGATGAACGACTCTTGATCCGTCGACTTTGCAAACCACTACAGTTGCAAATGGGAGACCGGAACAACGTAACGGTCTAGAGGACTTGTCCAACAAGCGACCACAAAATCATCCTCAGGCGAGATTTCCTGTATTGACATAATCCATGGGTCGACTAGAGCAGCAAAGCAATCTATATCAACATTAATGGCAGAAAACCACACTTGCCTCTGGTGGAGAGACCCACGATACAGCAGCGGTTATGGGAAGCAACAGAGGAAGTTACGACAGCCACAAAAGGACAGCCGATACCTTTAGACGTGGCCAAGAGATACCTGAAGCACGGAGCTCAAGCGTGGCTAGTCTACATAGAAGCAGGGGATACATGAGAAACCGTAGCTGCCGAAGCGACACCAGCAGCATTAACACCCGAGAAGTTTCTAGAAGTACCAAAGGAGTTTGCAAAGCTCATCGACGAGGCCGAAGGGGTTTTTCCCAACAAACTACCCCAAGCGTTACCACTGTAACGCAACATCGACCATCACATAGACCTGAAGCTGAACAGAGGACGGACGGTGTAGGAGACCTATCGAATGAACGATCACGAGCTGACCGAGCTCAAGAAGCAGTTGGATCAGATACTCGAGTAGGGGTTCATCCGACCCTCCACGTCATCCTACGCATCACTAGTACTTTTCGTAAAAATGAAAACAGGAGAGATGTGGATGTGCGTGGACTAGCGAGCGATGAATGACATTACCATCAAGAACTGCTATCCTCTCCAGTGAACAGATGAAATTTTCGACAAACTCCGTTGGGTCCAACTTTTTAGCAAAATCGACTTATGCAACGACTATCATCGCATTCGCGTACCTGATAAGGATGTCAAGAGATAGTATTCCGCACCAGATACGGGTACTTTGAGTTCACGGTCATGTCGTTTGGACTCACGAATGCCCCCGCAACATTTATGATGGCGATGAACAACATTTTCACCCTTACCTCGATGACTTTGTCGTCGTGTATCTCGATGACATCCTCGTGTACAGCCGCATCCCGGAGGAGCACAATGGGCATCTCCAAAAAGTTCTCGAGGTTTTTGAAGAGAGAAAGTTTTCCAAAAACTCTCGAAGTGCAACTTTGGTCACCTTTCCATTGAGTTTTTGGGCCACATCATCGGATGCGTACGAATCAGCATGGATTCGAAAAGGTGGAGGCAGTTGCTGATTGGCCGACGTCCACAAATATTCAGGAGGCCTAGTTTTTTTTGGCTTCTACAACTACTACCGTCAATTCGTGAAGGACTATGCCCGAGTGTCATCACCTCTCTCTGATCTCACCGGGAAATCCACCGAGTGGAATTGGGAGAACAACGAACAAGAAGTGTTTAACTCTTTGAGAAACACTTTAACCCCAGCGTCAGCCTTAAGATTGGTACATCCAAAGGTTCACTACATCATGGCCACCGATGTGTTCGATCGAGCCATCGGAGCCGTTCTCCTCCAAGACAACCGCGGTGGAGAACAATTGGTCGCATAAATGTCGAGAAAACTACACGAGCCAAAACTCAACCATACGGTGTACGAAGAGGAGATGCTCGCAGTCATACAAACATTCAAAACGTGATGATGCTACTTGGAATGCCGGCGATGCATCGTTCGCTTTGATCATCATGCCGTGAAGTATCTCAAGACCTAGCCGAATTTGGGTCGTCGACAAATTCAATGGATACGGTTCCTAGAGTCCAACTTCGACTATGACCTTTACTATAAGCCTGAAAAAAAACAAATCCGGTGGATTCTTTAAGTCGACGACCATGTTTAATGGCTGAGATCAGCACGTTGCTTGTCGAATGAGACCGGTACCTCGCGAGGCTGTTCGCAAAGGATTACGAGGAATTTGGTGGGTACGACAAAACAAGGTTTTGGTTCGACGACCCCTACTAGCGACGAAGATTCACTCGCCAGATTGCCGTGCCTCCAAACAGCAATGGTTATCGGATTGTTATCACTGGTTTCATGTCAAGCATGTAAAGCTTTGCCAAGTCCCTCCCACGAAGTAGGCCACCGCTAGACTACCCTACTACCCTCCAATGCAATAGTGGGAACGATACAAGACTAGGGATGAGCAACGAAATCAGATCATGAAGGTTAGCCATGCCAAAACTACTTCTGAGTTCTTATTCGTTTGTAAAAGATCCCCGACCCGCTTGAGGATCTAGAGCACTTTGGTGACTCCTCACACTTATTTGACTCTACTATTGTTGTTTTGTCCTTGCATTGCATCACTGACTCATACTGTGACCTCTTGGCTAGTGTACATGCTCGTGCAGACGACTGATTGGATGGACGTCGATATCGAGGGACGCTCTTGGATGGAGTGGGCGTGTTGTCGTAAAGTCCAGCGTGTGGTTCTCCTCTTGTCGCGGTAGCCCTTGGTTGTCACGCCATCAGTAGTCGTAGTAAGGCTCCCATTAGCAGCGCAACCATTGCCCATGTAACTATTCTTCTTGCTATTATTGACTGCATTTGCAGCATGGTTATTTTGATATGATCCAGTTTTCACGCAAAACGGAGAACGTTTGGGTTTGGGGCCGTCGGGTGTTTGACAGGGCTCACCCAGGAGATTCTGCCAGACAAGATAATGCTAATTTTTTTGGCAAAATAGCCTGCACATCCATAACCCCGAAGGGCGGACCCTCCCATATCCTCGAGCGGAAAATTATGTCCCCCATATCCAGCACTTTAAAATATAAGAACAAGGTATCCAGCTCACTCGCCATGCTCGATCAGCGACATGTGTCGCTGATCGAGCATGGCAAAGATGGCCATGAGACCGATACTCAATCGCCACTCTCGCTCCCTCACAAGATCATAATCAAGCGATGACCCCCTCCCCTCCCCCCGACGCTACATTCCGACGCTGCATTTCATGCAGTGTTGACATGGTGTTCGCGCACTTTTTTCCTGGATACCTCGTTGCTTTTCTTTTACCTGTGGGTATTTCAGGTTTAAAGTGCAAAACTGGTGGATATGGCATTGTTAAAGAGCGGATACTGGATATATCAGATCTATTGGGAATTCTGTGGGTATATGGTCACACCCCCGTAATTGTTTCCTGGTTGGCTGTTTTTCTAAGAAACGAGCCTCACAGAGCTGAGGTGAGGCTAGAACTAAGAGGGGTCTTAGTTGCTCATTCTTCATTCCTCATCAGTCATTGCTTCATTGACCTGTAGTTCTGGTGCTAACTTTGGCGCATGCACTCCTGAGTAACAAATGAGAGCTCTTAGACTTAGACTCTAGTGTAATAGACTGAGTGGGCATCAGAACCGCTTTCGCTCAGCTTTAGCGACAGCAACAAGCAACAAGCGCAGGTTCCCGTATGCTGTATCAACAACGTTGTGTTGGTTTATGTGTCAGGACCACATAGTGATCTCTGGCCTTGCTGCACACTCACCACATCTGTGCAGGTAACTGACCAGAGGAGGGGCAACACTTAATGCTGGCACTTGTGTCGGGCGCATGCTCTCGCCGGGCCAGCTGCTCCGTCCAAGAAACTAGCACATGGCACCGTGTTCCCACTGGTTTGTGTGCACACACGTTATTCCTCACTCATGTGCTCCGTATGGGTGCAACCGGGTTTGTACACAATGCTAGATTCTGGTATTTAGGATTTACTCAGATGGGAGAAATGCCAAGACACCGGTCTAAGTGAAAACTTCGGCGAGGGCAAGATGCTCAGGAAGCTGGCAAAATACTACTCGTCAGACAAGATGCGGACCAATGTGGCAGCTTTCTGCAAATCATGCGACACATGTCAGAGACAGAAGTCTCGCCGCACACGGCCACTTGGTCTACTTCAACCCCTACCCACTCCGACGGAACTGTATGCCAACATCAGCATGCACTTCTTGATGGGACTACCCGAAAGTTTACGATCCGATACCAATTTTTTAGACGACCACAAGTGAAATGAGCACAAGTGAAAAAATCCATCCCCAGGGGTATGACGCCATCCTCGTCATGGTGGACAGGTTTTCTAAAATGTCATACTTCATCCCGATGACAACCACCGCCACTGTAGAAGGAACTAGGTGGCTGTTTCTAAATCAGATTGTGCGGCTGCACGACGTGCAGTGTGAAAAAATGCGTGGAAGCTTCCTAGCGATATTGCCGCTGACTAGGTGTCAGTGTCTGGTCGGACGGTGATGACAGTCACAAGTCGTGCACACAACGGCAAGGGTCTGGCTAGGGGACACAAGGCAAGGTGTCAGAATGCTTCAATAGCATTTGCAAAGAGAAATGACAAATGACAGGTCCATGGCATAAGTACCTGCCGCGGTGCACGGCGGGTGTCGCACGCGGCAGTGCAAGGTCTGTCCTAAAACCGGCCCAAAATCACTATTTTGGCCGTAACTCTGCGTAGACAAATCAGAACGCTACGCCGTCTGCATCTACACGTGCAGAATCTCAAGCCGGATGCTACGACTGGTCACATGCATGCATCCGGCAACAAACGGTGGACACACAATGCAAAGACATGCAAATCGGGTCCACGGCCAGTCCACCGATAAAATCCTACAAGATACAGAAAAACTACAGAAGGTCCCAGACATCATCCAGGACTCTGGGGCGACCGTCAATCAGCTCTGAGCAGGTAGTCCACTGCCAGACGATGCCCCGGTGCCACCTGGGTCCGCATCAGGGATCTGCACGAGCATGGACACGGCCGAGTGGTCACAGTGAATTGTACAGGTCGACAGGAATGTCACAAATCACAACACTCCCCCATGACCCGATGGTACGCATGTCCATACACGTGCAGCAGTGAAACGAGTGCAACAACGAGTGCAAAAACATTCGTGACACAGACACAGACACATCTCGTACTCAACCACTCTCAGGCAAGGGGCGAAGCCCAACGGAACGAATGGCCACCAGAAACTTCCCGTGCGCTAGTGCCTTCGTCAAGAAGTCAGCACGTTGCATGTCAGTGCCGACCCATATGACGGAGATCACGTGTCGCTCCACCAGATCATGCACAAAATGATTCTCAACCGCAATGTGCTTCATACGAGCATGAGAGACACCAGAGTTCTCCGCAATGGCAAGAGTACTCTGGTTGTCACAACGAAGCACAATGGCAGGCATTGACTAGCCCAACTCAAGGAACAGGCGGTACAACCACACTGCCTCAGCAACACCTACACCCAGAGCAACATACTCTGCCTCCGACGAGCTACGTGTGATCGAGTCATGCTTCCCACTGCGTTAGAACACAGCGGTACCACCTAGCATGAAGACGTAACCGGTGCGATTGTGTTCATCTGGGCTCTAGGCCTAGTCGCTGTCGGTGTAGCCGTCAAGAACCACCCAGCACTGCCAGCGAAAGCAGAGTCCGAGGTACGACATGGAAACCACATACCGCACCATTCGCACAGCCGCCTGGAAGGCTCTAGAACGTGGAGCCTGTGAAAACTGTGCAAGGAGGTTGACGGCAAAAGCGATGTCGGGACGTATGGTAGTGGCCAGGTACATCAGAGATCCGATGAGGCGGAGGTACAAGGTCACATCCACTATCTCCCCCAGCTGTGTGGGATCGTCCACCTTCAGGGCGTCCTGCATGTCAGGTGTGAGAGGTGTGGAGGCCGTTGGCACTCCGCCAAGGAGGTCACTGAAGCGCTCCCCCACAACGCGTGCGTATCTGGCCTGATGCAACAGAAGCGTCCGGCATCTGCGGTCTCGTACAATCTCCATGCCAAGAAACATTGTTGTAGGACCAAGGTCCTTCATCCTATAGGAAGTCTAGAGGACCGCCTTGGCCTCCTTCACGGCCTCCATGGAGGGGAACGCGATCAGGAGGTCGTCCACATAGACCAGGTTGGCAGTGATCCGCTCAGGCACCTGTCGGGCTAAAAGAGAGGGATATGCCTCACTCTGTACATACCCCGCACGAGTCAGAGTGCCTGTGATCTCCTGGTTCCAGCACCGAGGAGACTGCTTTAGTCCGTACAAGGACTTGCGCAAGCGCCAGACCTTGTCACCGTCCTCAAAGCCTGGTGGCTGGGCCACGTAAATCTCCTCATCCAGAGAGTTATGGAGGAACACATTGTTCACATCCATCTGGTGCAGTTCCCAGTCATGTTGAGCCACCACACCAAACAGAGCGCGAGCTGAGGTCATGCGGCTGACAGGGGCAAAGGTGTCAGTGTAATCAACGCCCTCGATCTGAGAGTACCCCTTGACGACCAAGCGAGCCTTGTGGCGTTTGAGTGAGCCATCCGGCTTCACCTTCTTGCGAAATACCCACTTGACCTGAATCGCCTTCCTCCCAGGTGGAAGGTCGACTAGCTTGTAAACTCCGTGCTCTCGGATGGCACAAAGCTCATCCTCGCAGGCAGCACGCCAGGCGTCGGCATCCTCTGATGAGAGATCGTTCCGCAGTGTGTCCGGATCAGGCACCAACGAGGGAGAGCTCTGAGTGGCAAGTGCACACGCCTCAGAACTGGGCCTGACGACGACAAGGTCAGCTGCTGCATCACAAGCGGTAGGAAACTCGCGAGTGACGAGATCGTGCCCTACAAGACACGCTGGATGCACCTCTGTGTAATCTGTACAAACACTCAGGCCGAGGGCCTTTGTGCCGGGATCGCCACTCGTAACGCTGCGAGTGGAGCGCCTGGGTGCGGGACCAGCCACTCACTGGGCTGCGGAGTACAACGGCCGGGTGATTCACAGACTGTTTGTTCATCTGTTCTCGTCTCTCGTGATGACTCGTGTGGGGGAGCACAGCTGGCATGTGATGATGATGGACCTGATAGTACAGACTGGATTTCTGAGTCTCACCTGTGCTTCCTTCGTCGTTCTCCCTCCTTTGCTGCCGAGCGCCCGTCTGCAGCCGAGTATTCCATTACCCGTTGCATTGTGACGTCCTCCGGTCGTGATTCGGGTGGCACTTGGATCATCAATTCAGGTGCCACTCACCACATGACATGTCGTCGTAGTGACTTTGTTGTCCTCGCTCCTATGGCGTCTGTTTGCTCCGTTCGCACAGGCTCTGATCAGTCCTTGCCAGTCCAGGGTGTTGGGGTTGTGTACTTCGATGGTCCATCTGGCCCCTTGTATCTCTCCGACGTGCTTTTTGTGTCTGACCTTGAGCTCAGCTTGCTCTCTGTGCATGCCTGCACTTTGATGGGACTCTCTGTGGAGCACACTGCCGACTCTGCGACAGTGACTGCTCTTGATACTCGCACTCTTCTTCTTCGTGCCTCTGTTGTGGATGATCTATACCGTGTTCCTCGGATCTCTTCTTCTCCTTCCTCTCCTTCCCCTCCTGCTCGTGTGTTTGTCACTGGTGTCTTGTCTGCTGAGCACCAGCGCCTGTTGCATCGACGTCTGTGTCATGTGGGCTCTGACACTGTGTCGAAGCTCATTAGGACACAACTCGCACTGGATCTTGATGCGGCCTCTTTCGAGAAGCCGTCCAAGACCAATTGTCTGTTCTGCGCTCAGGATAAGATGCATTGTTACGCCTATCTTGACTCCCGTTATCGATCCCTTCATCCCCTCGAGCTAGTCCGTTCGGACCTTTTCAATCCTCTCCCTATCGAGTCCTTGTCCGATCAAGGCCGATATGTCCTCACCCTGACCGATGACTTTACCCGGATGCGATGGGTCTACACCTTGCGCCAAAAGAGTGATGCCGCTCTCGCGGTTCGTCTCTAGCTAGTGATGGTTGAGCGTCAGTCTCGCCACTCGCTACACACCTTCTGCTCGGATTGCGGCGGCGAGGTTCTTGGCGAAACGGACAGTTTCTTTGCCGAGCGTGGGATTTTTCACCAGGGCTCTGCTCCTACAACTCCTCAGCAGATTGGTGTCTCTGAGCACTGGAACCGCACCATGAAGGATGCAGTTTGTGCTATGCGGTCTGAGTGCGGTATCTCGGAATCCTTCGCCTTCGAAGGATTCGCCTACATGACGTGGGTCTGCAACCGCCTCCCACACGGTCCTCTTACGGACCATGTTACACCGTATGAGCCATGGTTTGGCCACCGTGCCGATCTGCGTCTTGCTCGTGTTTGGGACTCAGTGGCTTCTGTGTGGTACACGGAGGATAAGTAGAGGTCCAAGGTCTCTCCGCGGGGTCGCTTGTGTGCCTTTGTTGGTATCTCCCCACGGTCGAAGGCATGGCGTTTTTGGGACCCCACCCGTCGTTGCATTGTTGAGTCCCACGACGCGCTCTTCTTTGAGTCTCTCACCTACCGCGATCTGACCTCGATTGTGTCGATGTCTGTCACACACGTTCCTACGTGTGAGGTTTCTCGACGGATGGAGGAGTCTGAGCCTATGAGCACCTCTCGTCTGGCTGATGTGTCTGTTGGAGCCCCCCCCACTTCTCCATCCCCGGCTCTTGATGACCCGGCGATCATCGTTGTCGGCCCAGAGACCTCTCCAGTCCAGCCTGTCTTCTCTCCTGTGCCCTTGCGCCCCACAGACACCCGGGATGATGTCCCTATGTCCACCAATACACCTATCTCTGTGGACGGTCCTGCTGCAACTCCCAGTCCTGCGTCTCCCGTTAGTTCACCAGCCTCTCCTCCCACTACATCACCTGTCCCTGTGCCTCAGTCCTCACCGGATGTGGTCATGCCTGTCTCTGAGCCTGCGGTCAGCCCTTCGAGCCTGGGCTACTCGTGTGAGCCCAGTGGTCTGCGGTCGTGGTCGCCGCACGACCAGAGGCTGTGCTGCTCGACGCAGACCGCTTTGTGTGTGCAGCCTGAAGACCGCGAATGATTCGCGTCCAGTCGAGCGGCTGCTGGCACTCGGTGTAGCGGTGAGCGCCTCCATAGTTGTAGCAGTGAACAGTGCGTCCACTGCTACCGCCTGATGACTGCTGCTGCGGTGACTGCTACTGGGCCGAGCCACACTTCTTTTTGCTCTTCTTCCCCTGTGCTGCTGATGTCACACCTTGCGTCTGAGTCGGGGTAGCTGGGGTGGAAGGGGAAGAGGAGGGTGTGCCAGCGGATGGAGAAGTGAACTACAAGAGAGGCATCGGTGGTGACGCAATGACTGGTGTAGCAAGTGAAATCTCCTGGTGGGCGACGGCTGCCTCACGAGCGGATGTCACCTTGAGGAAAAGCTAATGTGCCCAAGGGAGAAGCTGAAGGGAGGTAAAGAAGGGCTCGAGCGCGGCGTCGCTGTACCTCATGAAGATGTCAGCGTGCTCAAGACGGACTCCGATCATGAGCGTGTGAAGCGCCCACAACGGTGTCCCTCTTGCGGTCCCAAGGCGCGTGTAGATGCGCATGGCACGCCGCCAATAAGCAGCTACGGGCTCGGCAGGTCCCTGACGAAGGGAGTGGAAGGCGCGGATGTGAGCTACGCGGGTGGTGTGCGTCTCTGTACCAAGCAGGGACAATGCCAGCTCCCAGTCCCGACGTGGGTCAGCACCCGCGCCTATGCCGACCTCTCCAAGGAAGGGGCGAAAGTCCACGACAGTCTCGCGAGGCATGGCGTAAAGGAGTCCGCGCATCGCCCGAGCCGCTGTCAGCTCCTGAGCACGGTCCGTAACCTGGTACTGACTGTGGTAGTAGGGCCAAACCCCCTCTGAAGTGGCCCAGACCTGGAAGAGGGTCTCCCAGCAGTCAAAGCCGTCCTCGCTGACATATCGTGGGGGCGGTGTCTCGAAGTCCTTAGGTTGCCGCTCCGTAGGGAGAGCAACCACAAGATGGGAAAGACGAGGGACGGCGAAGACATCGGGACGAGGAAAGTCGCCGAGGTAGGTCTCAGGCGAAGATCGGATCTCCGGGAATAGGGAGTCGGAACGCGTCTGTAACTGGCGAAGACGCTCCTGAAGTACGCGAATCTCCCTCTCGGGAGTGTCATCGTCCATGCCTGGCACATCAGGGTCCTCCTCCAAAGGATCAAGAAGTGGCGGGTCCTATCCTGCCTCTCTCCTCGGTGTAGATGCTGACTGTTGTGCAGAAGGTATGACACCGTCGACTCCCCTGGAGGTGTACTGTGGGGCCGAGGACTGACTCCGAAGAAGATCAGTGAGCGTGCGGATGGCATCGGTCTGCTGTTGTTGTAGGCGGCGTATCTCATCCTGCTGACTCCGCAGGTCCGCAATGGCTTGCGAGTGTGAGCTCATGACCCCGGAGGACGAGGAAGAAGGATCTAGTGGTCCTTTGTCCTTGTCATCGGTCGAAGCAATGTCAGCGCTCAGTATGGGGCCAAACGTAGAACATGCTTCGAACGAGAAACCGACAGCATTTCTCAACGAGTTGAAACGTTAAGAAAAAGTGACGTTTTGACACCAAAATTGCTGACGTCAGCACAGTCGATGATGACATCAGCGTTTCTTACGCTAGCGGAAAAAACGTTAGCGTTTTTCCGCTAGCGTATTTAACGCCTGTTCTTTTTGGAAGGTCACGAGAACCCCGCGTGACTGGTGGGGGCGACCTCGTCACCCCCTGCTCGCGGCTGCGCAGCTGCTCCGTAGATTCTACACAGCAGAAAGTGCGCAGCAGCTGCAATGCTGGTGTTGCGCTACTGTAGTGCTACTGCTGCGCTACTGCTGCCTCCGCTACTGCTGCTTCGCTGCTGCTGTGATGCAATCGCTGTAGCAGCTGCAATGCTGCTCATGCGCTACTGCTGCTTCCGTTGCTGCTACTACGCTACTATTGCTGCTCGTGGCTGCTGATGCCGCCGCTGTTGCAAGCTGCTGCCGCCGTTGCGCACTGCCAGTGCTCGCAGCCACTGCCGCAAGTTGCTGCTGCGAGCTGCTACTCCTTTCTCTTTTTTTTGTATGGGCTGGCAGCCAGACACAGCTGCTGCTGCCACCCGGTGTTGCTGCTGCTACTGCTGGTACTGCTGCTGCTGGAGCTAGTAAATGCCGCAGCTCACCCGATGTGGTGGTGGGAACTGAGTGATGATGTCGTTGAAAACGGCTGCAACGAGTCCCAGGATACGGCGGTAGCGATACTCTCACTGCTACTATTGGTGCTGCGTCTCTGCGGCGCAGCTCAGCGAGAGGGGTCTCACTGCTCTAATACCATGAGAAAATGTGTGGAAGCTTCCTAACAATATTGCCGCTAACTAGGCGTCAGTGCCTAGTCAGACGGTGACGACAGTCACAAGTCGTGCACACAACGGCAAGGGTCTGGCTAGGCAAAGTGTCAGAATGCTTCAATAGCATTTGTAGAGAGAAATGACAAATGACAGGTCCATGGCATAAGTACCTACCGCGATGCACGTTGGGTGTCGCACGCGACAATGCAAGGTCTGTCCTACAACCGGCCCAAAACCATTGTTTTGGCTGTAACTCTGCAAAGACAAGTCAGAACGCTACGCCGTCTGAACCTACACGTGCAGAAAAACTACAGAAGGTCCCAGACATCATCCAGGACTCTGGGACGTCCGTCAATCAGCTCCAAGCAGGTAGTCCACCGCCAGACAATGCCCCGGTGCCACCTGGGTCCGCATCAGGGATCTGCACGAGCATGGACACGGCCGAGTGGTCACAGTAAACTGTACAGGTCGACAGGAACGTCACAAATCACAACACACTGAACCAAAAATCAGCAATAGGGACGGCTCCTTCACCAGTCATTTTTTGGCACGAACTGATGACACACTATGGTTGCCAGATCCAAATATCTACTACGTTCCACCCCTAGACCAAAGGATAAACCGAGAGAACTAACTAAACGCTCGAACAACTTGTCTGAACTTTATGCGAGCCACACGGCACCGATTGGACAGCAAAACTGCCAACAACCGAACTAGCATACAACTCCGCCACTTCCATTGCAACTCGTAAAATACCTTCCGAGGCGGTGTATAGGAAAATTCTCGCCACACGGACTAGATTGTAGAGTCAACATAACATTCCAGCGGTTGGCATCCACCGCCGGGACTTTACAAGCGTCCGGGAGGAAACTATGAAACGCGCAGCCGACTGACATCGGAAGAATGACGTTCAGTTATGGCGATCACGTCCTCAGCTTTGCGATTATCAAACTCCGAGGATAGGACTTCGCGAAGCTCAAATCCTAATGGTTGGGACCTTTCGAGATCGAGCATATGCAAACCCTAGTCGTCGCTCAACTTCGTCTCCCTGACACTATGGCGATCCACCCTGTCCTCCACATCAGCAAGCTCAAGCACTATCAAGACCCCATTCAGAACTTCCCCAACAGAGACATCGCACCTCCACCTCGAATACAAGTGGTCAGGAAAAAGGTGTACGTGATTGAAGATATCCTCGAGCATCGACGCTGTGGAAAAACAATAGAGTATTTGGTCAAGTGGCACGACTATGACATCGGGCACAACAATTGGGAGCCTTACGATAACCTCCGGGAGTTGATCATCTGATCGGGAACTATTTTCGCCGTCACTAGCCTCCGTCTACTAGCGTGCCGGGACGTCACGGGTAAAAGGGAGGGAGAAGCATTACGTCTTAGACGTACACAAGTCCCCAAAACTCGCGAGCGGGCATTTCAGTTCTTACATTCATGGCCCACCGCGAGGTGACTTAAGGATTTTTCCGCCGTGCAGCCGAGGGCATTTTGGCCAACTACCCCGACCTCCGGTGTTCGGTTGCAGAAGTTTCCAACAACTTTGTCTACTCTCGAGAATGGTTGATAGAATTTTCGCGAACCATATCTATATGTGGATATTGTACGGTCGACTTCTCGACGACACTCGAATTTTACAAAGAAGAGTCACGATATTCTCGAAGCCCTCTGATGTTACAACGGAGCATATCGAATCCACCACTCAGGGGGCCTTGCACGCATCGCTCGGCTCGAACGGCGGACACCTGAATCATGCATCATTCTCATTGCAGGCATAATATGTGGGTACTCGAAACTTGTCATCAAAATAGACTCACTGCTATTTACCATTTTATCCATATTTCCCAAACACCCGAATTGTTTCTTTTCCCGGACCTCATCCCTGTGAACCACCTACGTTTTGCATGACGTATTATCCTCAACATTGCTGAGACATGCGCTGTTGAAATAGGCACCTGCCTTCGTTGCGATTCACGCTTGTCAGTCCGGGCAGGTATGTGGTGTGTGCCATTACAATGGACGTGATATCCGGTAGAAATACTGCAGGTCGTTGGCAGATGATGAAAATTTCATAGTAGACATGCCATGTTCTTCAAGTGTACATGTGGTGAAGGCAGAGATTGTGTACGATCGGATGTATGGTCTTTACTCGACGATCACTTAACGACAAACCTTTGCACCCTGAGAGAACGAGGCGCTGTTGTCGGAAACTTTCGCGCCACACCCCCCCCCCCCCCCCCCCCCCCCCCCCCCCCCCCCC